>MU185505.1:167-52162 GCA_016904865.1 Pissodes strobi
CAGAATAGTCGCCATTGGAACAAAATAATGAGAGGGAAATATGTTATTTCGGATATACGTACGTTAGTACTACCTATTTGACTTGTAAATTACGTATGCTAACTTTCATCTAGATTCATTCCTTGATTTCAGTTTGAGGGAGAAACAGCTGATGTTGTGTTTTTAAATAATTCATGCGAAATTCACAATAGTCGCCATTGGAACAAAATAACGAGAGGGAAATATGTTATTTCGGATATACGTACGTTAGTACTACCTGTTTGACTTGTAAATTACGTATGCTAACTTTCATTTAGATTCATTCCTTGGTTTCAGTTTGAGGGAGAGACAGCTGATGTTGTGTTTTTAAATAATTCATGCGAAATTCACAATAGTCGCCATTGGAACAAAACTACCAAAAAGTTGAAAAAAGAAAGGTTTTACAAAAAAAAATCGGTATCTCTTAAAATATAGCAGATATCTAAAATTTGACACAGTACTTTCTTTGCGATGGACCATTGATTCAATTACAGTGATAAAATTTAAAAAAATTATAATGAAAATTATATGCTATTGGAATTAGAGCAAAACTCATCGTCTTCGTTGACACCCTGTATATAAAAGTTTGGAAATTTTTTCTTAAGGGACAAATCTATTAAAAACCAGAGATCGATATCATGTCTGGTTAAGAAAATATTCAGTTTTAAATTTAGGCGAAATTTTCCTTGCTGAAAGCAAATGGCCAGCAGTTTATTTATTGAAAATAAATCTATTTTTTTCAACAAAATTTAAAGGGGCGCTATTAATATGGTCCCATCAAATTGTTTAGGGTTTAAGATATCCTTAGCAGAGTGAGGCCTTGTTAAAACAAGAGTTAAAAACACCATATTACATCAGTTACTTGTAATATTGATGATTTTAAATATTTTTATGGTGATTAAAAATTATTAAAAACCACACATTTTAAAAGGCGGAAGAAATACAACTATTTAGTCACTAAAATGACCATTGTCAATGTCACTATTGAATTTATCGAATAGAAACTGATTTGAAAAAGAATAACCCTTACAAAATACAAACTTCTGAAAAAAATAGGAGGATCCAAACTTTGCAAAAGCAAAATTTATAAATAATATTATTTCAACATACTGAATACTGCCTAAAATCTAACTTAAACCATTTCCTAAACTTTAATTGCTTTATTAGGCATTCCTTTAATATGAGTTATTAATGCCAATACCAAAAAATAAAAAAGCAACAAAAGGGGATTATATTGTAAACTTTAAAATCACAGATTTTTTGTTGTTTAATACAACTAGCAAAATTAGAATCAATTATCATTTTTAAATAAGTAATAGCATCAAAGCTATGAGCAAAAATTTAGGTGTAAATATAATATCTAACTATAGAAAATCTGATTATGTCTGCTTTTGCAGAAAAAGGTTTTTGATAAAGATCGAAAAGCCATATCAAGATAAATAAATATACTGGGTGTCCTATTTGAACACAAAAAATAGTTTTCAGGTTTTTTTAACATTAACCTACAGAACGCACCCTGTATGAAATATTAAGTGGCTATGTTTCTATTGTTGTTGGTTAAAAAATTCACATATTTCATAACGCATGTTTTTTCCAAAATGTAGAGATTTTTTAAATTACATAATGTTGTAACATCACAGAAAAATTGAACTCAATATGGCACCAGAGAATAATAACTTAAAGCGAATCTAGATCTGTAAAAATTACTTTGCTTACTAAGTACCTCACTTATCTATATTATACGCCTAAAGTTTTTTGTATACAAAAACGATTTTTCATCTACTTACAAATGTATATATTTCATGCGTTTTATAGGGTGCTGAGTTTCCCGGCTACCCGAACGATATAAACGGCTACGGAGGTCTTTGGGACCACCACCATCATTTTCCAGGCCAATCGCCAGCGCTTGGAGGGTATCCAGATATTTTAACAGCGTTCAACTCGGACTTGGGTAAGTAATGCTTTTCCAAAGTTATGTTTATTCAGCATTTTGAGATTCTGAGATTCAGTGCAAATCTCTTGAATTAGTTTTGGTTCAGTTAGTGTAAAAAAGGTTTTCATTATTTTTTTCTGTCTTTAGGTTAAAATATTTTTACTAAAATACAAAACTTTCTATTTCCAACTTTAGAAAATTTCCGGAACTCGCGTCTAAAGAAAGTTCACTTACCTTCGCTTTATATTGAGCTTTGACACTACTTGTTAGTTTTTACTATTTGCTTTTTTATTTCATTATATCCTTGAAATTAGAATCCAGTAAATTTCTCAAAAGATGCGTAGAAAATAGGAAGCCAAAATCTTCGAAAATCAGTTTTAATTTTTGCATGGCGTCTAATAAAATATTTAAAAATATGAAGAACCGCAAGTTTTTATTTAAAACTAAATATTAGGACCCTATGTTCGGTTATTTTGAACTGGTGATACATATATTTATTTAGAACATCAATACTTACAGAAGATACTTCCAAATATTATAGTAATCAATAACAGTATCATTAAATGCAATATAAACATTACACACCTAATACAGTAAATGCAAGACTATAAGTTAATGTGACAACAATAATAAAATATAACACAAACAAGAGCAAGTAAAATAAATGAACACTCAAGATTTCCAAACAAGGGAGATACATGGGATGACGGAAATGCAAGACACTATGGACTTAACAGTCATTGAACAAGTGGTCATGCTAGTAAGATAAGAAACGTTTTAGCTTGGTTTTAAACTTGTGTGTAGACCACCCCAGTTGAAATTCAGTAGGAACATATTAAAACACTCCATAATGCGGTTTGAGGAGCTATTGTGCCCAGCATCAGTGCGATATCTGTGTACCGAAAATGGATCAATTAGACGAGTGTTCCATGACTGCGTTCAAAAATTGATTAAAGCTAGTAAATCTCATTCGTAATGATTTTATAACCAAACAGTATTGTTAAGAAAATACGACGCTATCCAAGCCCAAAAGAGTCAGGCGTTGAGTACAGGAAAAGTCACTTCTTTGGATGTGAAATTTCCTGAGTAGGAAACTGACAAACCTAATCTGAACACGTTAAATCCTAGCAGGATGGGTTTTATAGAAAGGGGACCAGACAACACAACAGTATTCAAGGTGGCTCCGCACCAACGAGTAATAAAGTATCTTCAAAACATCAATATTAGTGAAATCAAAGCAAGGTCTCATAATGAATCCAGCCATCCTGAATGATTTGGAGATTGCACTATTTATATGTTCACTGAACCTCAATTCAGTATCGAAGATGACTCCAAGATCATTGATTAAGCTCACTCTAGAAAGGCTTATATCGGAAAGGGAGTAATCAATTAAAATTTATTTTTTTCTTGCGGGTAAATGTCATAACTTTACATTTTGATAAGTTCATCTTCATGCTATTGACAGCACACCAGTCAGATATTGTACAGATTTTACGTTGCAACTGAAAACAATCGTCCTCGGTGTATATCCTTTTGTATACAATTTTTGAGAAATAAGGGGGAATTTTTATCCGGCCCTGGTCCTTTCTTTTCGTCGAGATGGACCAACTTATCAAATACAATTGAACTGTTAATACTGACATTGGACAAGTTCAAACTTGCAAAAGACCGGGAATGTGGGGCAACATTAATGCAGTCAGAATTGAAGAACACAAACTGAAAAAATCTAGCAAATAAATCAGCCACGCCCTTGGGGTCACAGGACTCATCACATCCAAGTTTCATTCGAGAGGGATATGGACTAGTTTTACGTTGTGATTTACATACGTCCAAAAGGCGTTGATATTTCCGGAAATGTTATTTTGAGTGTCACGAAGAAAACAATTGTAGTCATTTTTTATGGAAGCTTTGGACTGAGATCTAAGAGCTTTGTATTTATTTTCATCAGAGATTAAACACGAGCGTCTGAACGCTCTAGATGCTTTGTTTTTGCTATGAATAAGACAAATTGTCCTTTTCGAGACATATCGTGGGAATGAATTTCAGGGAGCAAGTTCTACCGCAATAAACAAAACTCTATAAAACATTTCGGCAGCACTGTCTATACAGTAGAAATTCAAAAAATTCCAATCAACGTTTTCAAAGTAATCGTTGATCAAATTATAATGAACTTTCTCAAAGCCCTCCATCATACAAGAAAAATTAATCAACAAAGGGGGGTGATGAACATCGATATTAATTAAAGGCATTTGGCTACTTGATACATGAACGTTGGTACAGTTTGATAATACTAAATCCAATATTATCCCGTTAACATTGTCAACAGTGTTAAGTTGCAACAGATCGTAATAACAAACACAGTCAAACAGGATACGTTTCTTTTCGTTCCTTGAGATAAAAATCCCATCCAGATCAGAAGCGTTACCTAGCGAGCTGAATTTCTGGCCACGATTGTCATCATTCGTCGAGGACTCCCTAGCATCAATTGAAACCATATGCTCTAGTAAAGGGGTAAATTGAAATCACCTTTGAGCAAGGGAAACGGTCTAAAACATGATCAACAGATAACACATAGTTTTCATAGTCAAGGGCACATGACGATGGGGGACTGTAAACAACACCCATTATGCAAATCTCCTTTGCAGTACGAACGCCAATCCAGACTTGTCCGATGTCTTCGCCATTCGGGAGCGTGTAAAGGGTGGAAGCAAGTGAAGTTTCAACAGCCATTAGAACTCCGCCACCACGAGTCTTGCCTGTTAGGTCAGGATTTCTGTCTTTTCTATAAACTGTATAGTTTTTTGGATATAATTCATCACTCAGCCATGTTTGTCACCACTATGATGTCGTGATTGGAATTAATTACCTCCTGCTTTAGTTCTGAGCCCGCGGACATTCTGTGTACTTTCAGGTTGCTTAATATAGTTAGGGTTTCTCTTCTTTCAGGATCCCTTCGTTTTATTGCCCCAGTATTGTGCTCCATTCTAGGTGTTGCTTTTGTTGCTTCACAAGGCTCGGCATGTCTGGGTATTCTTGATTCGGTGAGACCTCTGTATGTTAGTTATAAGGAAATAAAAGACAATTTGATGGCAATTTATATAAAGTCGCCCTTTTTCACTGACATAGTTGCCAAATAAATATTATATTTTGCAACAGAATTTATGTTGATTCACGTCAAACATATTTCATTATTCGGTAAAAACATAACAAGCCAATAAAGTTGTTTTTATATAAATTAATGTTTGACATCCTAATTATTGGAAATAGCCTTACTTGCTTAACGCTTTATTATATATTGCCTATTAACGCCTAAATAATAGATGTCATTTTTAGCATGAAAAACACTCAAATAGTCATAAAAATATGCATAAAAATAGATCCATAATTAATATACTAATTTTTCTGCGTGACTCTATGTGAGCAAATTCAAAAACTAAAAGATAATTGTTTAATTGAAAACAGTGACGTTAATTGCGTAATGATACCTAATTTGGAATTTTTTCTAAATATAATTTTCGCTTCTCATATGATTGATTCATGAATATTTCCAGTAATAGTAAACACATTTCAATGTTTTTTAAGGTGAATTGGGGCAATTCAGTTCAATTTATTAAATACAATTTATAGCCAGTGTTAACAAAAAAAGTATAGCAAATACAACTATTCAAATATATACATTTGCAGATAAATACAAAAAATAGTTTCAGCAATATTATTAATAACAGCAAATGGATCCGGATTCTATACCCAAGTAAAACCATATGTCATCGAGTTAATATCCTTTTTCGTCAAAAATAGCTTATTATGAAAGAGAAAATTACATAAAAGTATAAAAAGGGGGGTTTCTATCCCCATTGGATTATTTTGGCAAACTGTAGATTTGAAATTAATAAATAAACATATAAACGCTTCTACATAGACACTACTATCATACATATATAATACAAATAATATTTAATTTTACAATGCAAACAAAAACTAGAGAAAAACTATTTTTGCCCAAAAAAACTGATGGATGGACTCCGAAATATTTCTTAAATACCTAAAACACTTACAGATATACGTAAAATGCACTCTACAAGATCCTGTGATTCTCTTTGTAAATAACCATCGCAGCCACACTTCCCTCCAAGCTATCGACTTTGCTAGGGATTCTGGAATTATAATGGTGGGATTCCCCCCTCACACTACTCATCGCCTTCAGCCAATGGACGTCTCATTTTTTGGTCCGCTCAAGACATATTTTAGCCAGGAATGCGACTCTTACATGGTAAACCATCCAGGTACGACAATAACGGACAACATTATTTGTGAATTGTTTTGTCCAGCCTATGCAAAAGCTGCTACTATCACCAATACCCTTAATGGATTTACACGCAGCGGTATTCTCCCATTTAACAGCAACGATACAGATGTTGCAGCATAATTAACAACCGAAAGACCTGAGCCAATACGGGATATAAATAACGACACTGCCAGTAGACTTGGCCCCTCCAATATTTGGAATGAAACATATAGCAATTCAGATGACGGAACCAATGGAAACACTAGCCAAGGAATCTGTAAAAAGAAATTTATCTATTGAAGTCCAACCTACAAACAAAACAGCGGATCCAAATCAGGCAGGACCAAGCGGCATGCATAGGTACACACTCACAAAATTCATAATATAGAGAAGAAGCGACAGATTAACAAAGAATCCACAGATTCGGACAATCAGGAATACGAAATAACAAAAAAGTGCAAAGTATCAGTAGAGGAAATAAGACCTTTTCTCAAAGCTAATAGAAATGAGGGCGTAGTAAAAAGCAAGAAAATATCTGCTAGAATAATATCCAGTACCCCTTTAAAAAACGAACGAGAAGAGAAAGCAAGGCTGGCTTTGAAAAAAGAAGAATGAATAAACCAAAGAAAAAATAAAACTAATCAAGTAAAAAAGACTAGTCAAAAGAGGAAAATTAAGTTGAGGAAGAACAGTGTGAAACAGAAAGGAAAAGAAGCAAAGAGTGAATGTGAAGTCATAGCTTGTCCAGGGTGTCAAGACTGTCAAGTACTTACTTTTTTGAGTCCGAACATCTCAAAGCTTTTCCGCCCAGTATCGGGCTACGTCAAGTCCTCTTTTATTTACTTTCCAGTGGTCGTCGAGGGTACACGTTGCTGGGCATTGTTGACATACTAAAACATGGCCCATGGTCTGTATTTTTCCACATTCGCATAGGGCATCGCTCTGTTCCAACTGCCCCACTTGTTTTAATAACTTTTACAGGTGCTACTCCCGTTCTGATTCTATTCAGTGTTCTCCAGGTTGACCAGTACTGTTCATGTCCTGGTGTATGGTCTTCGCAAATCGGGAAATGTTGTGGAGGGTCCAGACTCACGCATCCAAGGAAACTTTTTCTGCATTTCAGTCTTTTTTTATAGTGCTCCTGTCCATACAGCATGTGGCGTTCATCAAAGACTTGCTTAAAACGTTCGACGTGTTCAGCTGCCGCTCTGCGATTGAATGGTGTTTCAAATCCAGCAGCTCTGTAGAGCTGATCTAGTGGCGTTGCTCTCATGCATCCCGATGTAATTCTGCATGTTTCGTTAAAGGCTCTATCCACCTCAATTGCATGCGTTGAGCGACTCCACACCGGACATGCATTTTCCCCCGCTGAGAAGCATAGCGCTCGTGCTGTTGCTCTGACAACGTCTGGATTTGCGCCCCATTTACTGCTTGTAAGTTTGCGCAGTAAGTTATTTCTTGCTTCAACTTTCTGTCTTGTTTTGCGGCAATGGTGTTTATAAGACGGGGTTCTATCCAGGCTTACGCCAAGATACTTAGGGGTTTCTGTGTATTTAAGTTCGTTTCCTTCCCAAACAACCCTTAGTTTCTTTTTCGCTTTATGCATATTAAGATGAAAAGCGCTTACTTGCGTTTTGTGGGGATTTGGCTTTAGGGCATTGAGCCTGTAGTATTTGGACATTGTCGTGAGAATCTCCTCCAACTTGTTCTCGATGACCATGAAGTATTTATCTTGGATTGCAATGGCCAGATCAGCAGCATATAGAAAGGGTCTAACGTCCTTTGTTATTGGCTGTTCGTTGGTATATATATTGAATAGAATAGGTGCCAAATAAACTTCCTTGTGAGAGGCCATTAGACTGGTTCCTCCATCGGCTCTTTTTCCCCTGCAATGGGACAAAAAATCTCGTGTTCTGGAGTAGGGACCTGATTACTTGTGTTAGGTGAAAATCTTTTGTGATATTGTAGACCTTATGCAGGAGTTTCCTGTGGTTTACGGTATCATAGGCTGCCGTGAGGTCTATGAGCGCCATTCCAGTGGTAAGTCCCTTCTCAAAGCCTTCCTCTATGTACTCTGTATGTAAGATTAAGCACCTGGCTCGTGCATGACCTTCCCGGTCTAAACCCGGCTTGTTGTGGTATAAGCTTATCGTCTAGGTGATCTTGCATTTGCTGGAAGATCAATCTCTCATAAAGTTTAAACAGATGGCACAGCAGTGAAATAGGGCGGTAGCTGTTAGGGCATTCAGGATCTTTACCCGGTTTAAGGAGAGCAACAACCTTAGCTTTGCGCTAAATTTTGGGAATTTTGAGAGTAAATCGGCAGTGGTTCATCAGCTCAAGAAGCCACCTCTATGTTGTTGGTCCAAAATGTTTTATCTGCTCAGTCATTAGGCCGTCTACGCCTGGTGATTTTCCAATTTTCATTGAGTTCATTGCGGTGTTCAGTTCTTTGACATTAAAAGACCTCTCCGTAAGATTGGAGGGTGTCAAGAAGCGTATGAAGAGCCAGCAACGGAGGACTGGATACAGTGCACTTCCTGTCAAATGTGGTGGCATGAAGAATGCAGCAATTTTGATTCAATTCACCACTTTGTTTGCGATTATTGTTGATTCGTCATCTTAACCGCATTCTATCGTCAACTTATCCGACGTATTGGATAAGAGATTATAAAGTGCTTTAAAAAAGTTATGTTTTTTTTTTCTTAACCTCGTCAATTTACCCGACTTTCCCCTACGGTTTTTTACAATTTTTAGCTCAAATTTAAGCGCCTATAGAAAATACAAAATACGCAACAACTTGATAATTTTAGGATTTATTCTGCTCTATTGAACGGTGTAAACCGCAGTTTTCTCTCGTATTTGGTTATATTTTTGAATTGCGACTTTTTTTGAAAGTCTGTAGTTTTTAACTTTTTTCGCAAAATTTTTGTGGGAAACTGGAAATCCAGATCGACTAGAGAAAAACTGATATTTTTTCGCCATCTACCCTAGCAAGTTAGTTAGTAAATTTTTCGGAAAATTACATTTTCTAACCGGATATTGATATTTTCGAACCCGCTGAATTCGAAAATGATCGGAACGAAAACGGAAACGGTTACTTTTCGAAATATGAATTTAAAAAAAATTGTACCGTTTTTTTTTACAATTTTTAGTTCAACTTTGAGCGCCTACAGAAAATACAAAATACGCTACAACTTGATAATTTCAGGATTTATAGAGTCATTTCTGCTTAACCCATTAGTGCATAAGATCCGATAAATCGGATGTCGTATTTATGCAACCCTACTTTTGTATAATCCTAAACTGGCTTTTGTAACAGGCATTAGTGACATGTTTCAGGTGTAAACTTCTTATTTATTTAATTTTTACGGTGCGATAAATGCCGAAAAGAAGTTAAAACTGCACTAAAAGCAACATGGATCCATGGCTCTATTCAACGAGACGACAAGGGCAAGTATTTTCGATTTTATTTTAATTTTTTGACAACGTCGACCTCAAAATTAGTGAAATTTGTATGTGTAGTAAACCACCTGAGATGATCGAGTAGTAATCTGCTCATAAATTTACAATATTATGTAAATATGTGAGCCTAAATTTGAAATCCGATATATCGGATTGTATGCTTTATTGCCAACTTTTTCCGTATGCGAGCTATCAAAGATAAATTGACACTTTTTATTTATGTGTCATAGTCTCATAGTAAAATACGTCACACTTCTTAAAAAACCTAGTTATTTCATGATTTCATGAAATTCCCCAAATTAACTCGACTTTTCCGGAAGTGACGTATTAGACTATTTCACCACGATATAACAACTATATACTTATATGAAGCGACAAGGAAAATGTTTTTGGGTTAGGAGGTGATACTGTATTATCTCTGATAACGACTTCCAGAATACCCTACTAAAGGATTTAAATTATTTTTCGACAACTACTTTTCGTACGTGAGCCTATTTCGGCATGGCATTTGACACAACTTGGTTACTGCGCGACTGGCACTATTCACAACAATAAAAATTGCTGTAGTTCAACCTTTACTATTCCAAAAATATAATAGTGGCATGGGCGGCGTTGACAAAATGGACCAGTTGGTAGCCAAATATAGAACCAGAATATGGTAGTCCATATTTTGTTACTTGCTGGATGTTTCAGTAACCAATGCATGGCTGTTGGTGAAAAGGATATGTCCTATAGAAAAAGATTGTGATTATTTGATAAATTTTCGAAGAAGCCTAGCAAACTGTCTCATCAAAACACACGGCACTCAGCCGATGAAAGGAAATACTACAGAATTCAGTGAACGATTGTTCGTTACGATGGTCGCGATCACTGGCCAGACTGTAAATACTGAAATATTGTGTAGAAATTGCGGGAGTAAGAACAAATTTATTTGCTCCAAATGCCAAGTTGGACTGCATCCAAAACATTGTTTCAAAAATTATCATACATTTTAATTTCTTTATCTAGTCAGTTTGCATACAATCCGATATATCGGTTGACCTGTATTTTTTGTTTTTTGTAAGAAAAAATAAATTTTTGATACATTTCCTTTATGTTGTAATAAAATATGTCAGAATTCATAAAAATAACATTATTTTTAATCTTGCTAAACTTTATGCACTAATGGGTTAATTGAATAGTGGAAACCGCATTCGTCAATATATAATAATAATCACAAATTGCATAAAATTTCTAACTTAGACCATTGTTTATACTATAAAGACAATGCTTAGACTAACCTCAGTCCTTCCAAATTCAACGCTTACAGACTAACAACTAACAACCAAAAACTCTCAGACACTTTATAAGGGTCTATAGTCTATAGTATCAGCTTTAATATGCCATTATAAAATTTTTAATGACTTCAGGAAGCCTACGTCATCCAAAGTTGTAGAGAAACTTCTGATGATGTCTTTCGTTGCAAGGCACGGCATACTGAATGATGGTCAGTTCGAATTCCAAAGTTCGAAATTAGCGGGGATGCTGCGGCGGTATTCTGCGATTTTTCAAAAGCGTTTGACCGCGTGAATCGTGGAAACTGTCCAAGTTAATTCACAAAAAAAGGACATAAGCGAAAACCGATACAATACTCGCAATAATGTGGTGCTAGGGCTCCCAATTCCAAAAAATCTCTAACCAAGCAAAGACTCAATAATTTGTAACATTCCGATTTGGCCAGTGTAGAATATTTTTAAATTTCATTTTATGTGCTGCATTTAGCAAAAAAAAATGCTGTATTTCGCGGTATGAATTATTGAAAAGAGGTCAAGTAGTCAAGTATGCTTTATTGCCACAGAAAACTTCAAATAAATTTTATGGACAATATAGGTATTCTAATCAATTCAATTATATTCTTCGGTTAATTAGTTCTAAATTTATTGATTCCATTTGCTGTCAATAAGCTTAAAATTGCCGCATTTATTAATGTAAATAAATTTTATTCTAAATATAGGTTAACGATATATTTGTATTAGCTTTTATAACACTTTGTGACTATATTTATTTAGTTAATAAGCAAACCACAGATCGCTTAGGTTTGATCAAATCACTAAAATAGGATATTATTGTTATTAGGATAGCTTTGCTTAATTTATATTACATTAGCGTAGAACAACCAGCAAACCGGTTTATGTTTTTAAGAATTCTGTTAATAAAAACGGCGTTTAGGCTTCATTAGATTCGTCGAATTCATATTTTATTTTCGGTTTAAATATTTCATAACTTTTTGGAACCCCCGGTTGCTTAATTCCAGCCACCGGCTGATCATAACTTCATAACTTTTTGGGACCTCTGATATTTATCTTTACACGCGGCATGCTGCAATTTTTGTAATATTCGGTTGTTAGTTCCGAATAATAGGA
The DNA here is from genome assembly GCA_016904865.1 of Pissodes strobi. Taxonomy (NCBI): domain Eukaryota; kingdom Metazoa; phylum Arthropoda; class Insecta; order Coleoptera; family Curculionidae; genus Pissodes; species Pissodes strobi. The sequence goes on from MU185505.1 coordinate 12,271, forward strand.
ATGGGCTATCCTTCCGTAATTATTGCTTTCGATTTAGATTTTTAAAGGTTTATCGTTTTCGTAGGAGTATTTCCTAGTATTACAGTGCATTAATTGTGGCTCCCGTCGTCGTTTTACTACCATAATAAACGAGAACTAAGTCGTTTATTATCTTAGAATTATTCCTCGTATTGAATTGTTAATTTCGTCAGACATTTTCTCCGCCCTACAATTGGGGGGCTATAGTTTTTTCATTAAAGTAAGGGGGCTTTGTCTAATGCGTATTGGGTTATTGCAGGGTTCAATTACCGGTCTACCAGTTCTACTACCGGGCTACCAGTTCTATTACCGGGCTACAAATCCTATCTCCGGGCCAGTTCTATCACCAGGTTACAAATCCTATCTCCGGGCTACACGACAGCCGATTCTATCGCAGGGCTACAAGCCTTAACACCGAGCTATCGAGTCCTCGGCTAGTTTTTCCCTCGGGGCCATCGAGTAGCAGTACCTTACTTCCAGGTGCCCGGCGCCTCCACCAGAGTTCGACGACGCGATCTGGGTATCGTACAGAAGCTTGTTTATTAATTCATTTGTTTATCTGACCAATTGAAATAGTCGCTCTTATGCACATTTTTTTTTAATATAAATCAAGCATTGACAGTCGAGCTTTGAGATAGTTTCAATATTTTTTTTTATTCACTCATCGGGTCAGTTGATTTAATTATTGTGGCCATTTATTACTACCTACTATTATTGCTATATTTATAGTTGGTGCAGCTACTAGCGCACGCATACGTATATGTAATAAGCTTAGGTAAAATCAAAGTGATCACTTCGGATTGTAGTGTTTAGCGCATTTAGTTGTAAGGCATACAGTGCCGAGTGTTAACAACAGAATTGGTCTCCGTACAATCTCCATATTGTAGTCTATTTATCAATTACGATAATAGTCATTTGACATTCCTTTGTCTTTGTCTACAATTGCAAATTTTACTGTAGTATTGTTGCTGTGTTTAAAAAAAAACTTAGTAGCAAATAGATTGTGCCTTAAATTATAGATTGTTTTCTTGTTAAGTTAAGATTGAGTTCCTTTGATTTAATAAGCGTGCCTAGCCACAACATCAGCGGAGCTTTTTCAGTTTAGTTGAGAAAAACTGGTGGCGCTCCACGACCCCACTACCGGGCCGCATATTAGCAGACGCGTAAGCATCTTGCCATACGTTTCTAAACAGTTTTTTTTTTATTTTGGGTATGTCTTGGGTTAGCACCTGGTTACTTTCCTTTTCTTGAACCCCCGTAGCCAGCGTGCTGAAATCGGTTAGGATTTGTAGCGTTACAAAAGCTGACTGATTTGGGCACCTGGAATACGCTGTTATATAATATATAACTTTTCGCATGGCCCTCCGCTCGCTTCGCTCGCTACGGGTCTCAAGAAAAGGAAACTAACCAAGTGCTAACCCAAACTAACCCAAGACATACCCAAAATCAAGAAAAAAACAGTTTAGAAACTTATGGCAAGGTGCTAACGCGTCTGCTACATACAAATATGCTACCGGGCCGGGCATCTGTAACACGACTCTCCGGTGCTAGGTTTGTTGTTAATTAAAAATCTTTACTTTTAACTTCAATAGGAAAAACGTGTTGCAAATTTATGAAAATAAAATTATTTTTGCAGGAAAAGCATATTATAATTTGGACGAATAGTTTTTAATGCATTCTAACTCATTTCTAAGGAAATGTATGTCTTTTTGATTGCTTTTGCTATTATGTATTAAGTATATTCATATTTTGTTATGTTGTGCATTATTTTTTATTGATCTAAGATTTTGTGCTTTTATATACTAATTTGTCAGGCTTTGTCGACAACAACTTGTCTCTTTTGATTAATAAAGCATACTTTGACTTTATTTGATTTGCCTTTAATAACTTTACCTAAAAGATGAGCGTTTCCCAGGTGCAGGTTTAAATTATTAGCCCAAAATTCTCATTATATGCTTGAAAAAAAATGTAAAGCATAAAGAGATAAAACATTTAATCTAAGATGAGGCATACGAAAAAGAAGATATTGAGTTAATTTTTTTTTGCTTTCAATCAACGGTTTTAGTATTTACGGGTTTTACAATTATACTTATAGTTTCACGGCCGCTCTCCGTAATTTACCTTAATCGTAGCAAATACTATTTTAAAGAAAAAATTCATAAATTGTGATATCCTATATTATATAGTAATTTTCAGTGTGGCCCCGTCAACAATGCGGAGGTCTAGTATCGAACCGCATCGGACGAAACGGATCTTCAAATGGGAGTCAGTCCAGTAAGAAAATACGGAGAAGGGTCGCTACCATAGCTCAACGAAGAGCTGCTAACATTCGGGAGAGAAGGAGGATGTTTAACTTGAATGAGGCATTCGACAAACTGAGAAGGAAGGTAAATTATATATAATCGATCAAAAAATCCGACTATACCTACAAGCATCCTGATTGACTGATTTTTCAGGTGCCAACGTTTGCATACGAAAAACGCCTGTCACGAATTGAAACTCTTCGATTGGCCATCACTTACATTAGCTTCATGACAGAGCTGCTTCACGGACATCCTTTAGATCACAAGGGAAGCGATGTCTATCCCCAGAGAGAATACGTCCCGTACGGACTGATCAATTAAAAAGCATCTAGGTCTAGATCTTTAAGTGAAACGTGCAATATTTTTTATTTATATATTTATTTTTAAAATTAAATACTCTGAGGTGACGGCATAATAATTATAATTGTGAAAGCTCCAATTACATTAACGGTTGCATGTTTAGGTCCAGATAATTTTTTTGGGTACACATCACGTAAACTGGCTCAGAGGCTATGCTATTAGGATACCTGGTGGATCGATAAGTTATATTATTTTAAATCTAGGCATATATAATATCCACTAGCACTAAATGCCTAAATTGTAATATCTACGAAATTTGCATTTTTACACCTTGGCATAGTCAAATTGGAGGGGCGTTCAAAGCACACAAAGCTAACATAAATAGGGTGAAAACAACATAGAATATAAGGTACAAATCGTCTTACAAAATTATTGAAAAGTTCAGACTAACATATAAATAAGATAAAAATTGCACACAAAGAACATGTAAAAATCAGCCTAAAATTATGAGACAGATATTCGTTAACGGTATAAAATCTTTGGGGTTTGTCCACTGATTTATAGGGGTTTGTCATAATTATGACATTCCAAACCGGGATACTGCACTAACGGAAAGCGCCGCATTTTTTTTAATTTGGTTTTAATTAAATAAACACAGCGCATGTATTACCAAAATTTCGGCACAAAATGTGGACAAAATTAATACCTAAATATACACTTTTTAAATATTTAACTATTTTTCCTTAAAACGTCAGTCATATTTATCAGATTTTTTACTAACTTTTCACATATTCAAACATTGATTTTTACGCAAAGCCAATTGCGCTTTCGCTCACTTCATAGCTAATGAAGAGAAATTACCTTTTACAGTTGCACTATGTCCTTAAGTTTCACATATTCAAGGATATAAGGCATGTAGAAGGTCTTTTCTCTTCACTAGTTATGAAGTGAGCGAAAGCGCAATGATTAACATACATCTTTTTTGAATGTTGTGCATGTGCATTAAACATACCAATTCTTATGTAAACAAGCTGATCACAGGGAGAATTTTATCAGATATAAAAAATGCAAAGATTCGTACTTCTGCAAGGCGAAAACAGACTTAAAACATTGCGAGAAAGCAAGATGCCCAGAATCATATCCCATACCTTAAATCGAACTCAATTACTGAAAAGTACACGCTTCTTGATATTGTAGCTTCCCATTCTTTGATTTGTTTTAAGATCCTCAATAACCATGTAATTTAGAACACTGAAGGCTCTGGTGGTGGGGATGATGATGCCATATATAATTGCGGTGTCATCCGCAAAAGAAGTAGACTTACCGATCCGCACAACTGATGGCGAAATAATATAGTCAAATTCAGAAACCTATGTGTTAACTCTCTAATTTTAGACGTGGATAAAAACATTCTTTAAAAATACTACAATTGAATTGAGCAAATTAAATATAGAAGTAGTCTTAATATGTCCTTAATTTGTATTTAATATTGTTGCTAATTCAGTATGATTGTAACATCTCATATCGACGTGGTTGGACTTTTCATTTTTAAGCTTTGGTGATGTTCCAGCTATGTTCTCATTTTAATCAATATATTAAAATCATTGCGTTGTTATATCATTTTAGTTTGGATCAAATATCACTTCATCACTTCAATATTAAATCGAAGATTTAACAGGTCCCGCAGTTTGTTGTTGACACATGGTGTACCGCAGGGCCCGGTGCTGGGATCCGTTCTTTTTCTAGTGTGTGTCAATGGATCTGCCCAGCTGTCATCCTGGGTCTGCAATTCTGCATTCTATCTTTATGCTGATGACACAACATCTTTGATTGCTGATGGTAGCCTGTCCAGCCTTGGTATCACAGCTGATCAGTCATACACTGGACTGAGGGAGTGGGCGGTATCAAATCGATTAAGCTTAAATGAGTCCAAAACCCAGAATATAATTTTCTCCCTTAGAGATTGTAGTTCTTGGATGTAACCGTAGCTTTTCTTGGTATTACCTGGATGCGGGATTGACCTGATGGCAGTCACATGTTGAGGAACTCTCGTCCAAATTAGCAAGGTGCAAATTCCTAATAAGAAATTAATCCACCTCAGTTTCAACTTGTACACTCAGAAGTGCATATTTTGGATACTTCCACTTCATAATGACATACTGTTTGTTTAATTGCGGCCACTCTGCCCATATGTTCAGAATATTTGCATTACAACGCAAATGTATAAGATTGTTGGCTAATCTGGGCTATAGAGAATGCTGCAGATTACAACTCAGAAAACTGAGAATTCTTACCCTGCCATGTGCCTACTATTTGTCAGGAAAAACCTTGAGAAGTTTATGACTCATGCTGATGTTCACTCACACTGCACTAAGAACAACGGCTCCTTGGTGCCGCGATATCAGAGGCTTTACAGATCCCCTAATGGCACATCTTATTATGGGATACAGTTTTTCAATGTGTTGCCTGTCTCCGTTAAGGATCTGCCCCTTATTACTGCATTCAAGGCCAAGATTAAGGAGTATTTAATTAAGAACGCCTTTTACTCATCTGAGGATTACCTCCAGCCCAACTTTACTGACCTCCTGTAACCTGACTATTTATGTCTTGTGTTATGTGTTGTTCTTAGTTGCATTGTTAGTTTTGAGTATTTTTAGATGTGAATAACTTTTGTTAGTCATAAGTTTTACTGTATTTTTCAGTGTATTGCCTTTTATATTTTTTGACTTGTGTAAGAGTACCTACTTTACTTGTTAACACTAATAGATAAATAAATAAATAAACATAGTTAATTTGAAAAATGAACCGCATTGAGTGAGAAGTATAGTAGCCTACAATTATTATTGAAATGAAAATTCTGAAGTATTTGAAAATAATCATTATTATCTAAACTAAACTAACAAAAATGTAAAATGCTTTACAAAATATAAAAAGTCTTATACTCTATATGGTTTGAATCTAGAAGTTTTGCATACCGTCGTTTGCGATTTAAATCCTGAAGTCTTATTCTTGAGCTTGGTCTTGCTAAGAGCTTCAAACATTTGTGGACAGTTCGTAATGGATATCTTCTTCTGGTAATTGGCAGTGAAGAGTCTAGAATATTCTTCTCGACTTACACTGGCAGCCATTCCTGGTTTAGTCAGACGAGTTATGACTTCTTGTTGTTCATCTCTAATAGCATATTCAACAACTTTCTTCAGTCTTGGATCTCCTTGAGCAATGGAATTCAAAGGTTTTGTACTTCTTACCGCTGATAATAACGATTTAGGATCGATAAGCCTCAATAGGAGCCATCAGACTTCCACATGTTTTTTTCCAAATTTTGAAATCCAAATTATGACAGTAGAAATAGCCTAAAGGCACTGCATAAAACTGGCCATGGCAATGCAGATGTCTTTCTTTGTAAGCGATTGCAATAAAGACTGGATTAGTTTTGTCTTCAAACAACATACCTAACGCTTCTCTCTGACAAGGTGCATTTGATGTTAGCTTTCATATCAATTTAGATATATATTTAATGTTAGACAGGTCCTTAAACAATAGTAAAAGTAAAGTATTTACTTGTTTATGATCATAGATAAACCTTAGACTTATTGTGTTCTGTGATATGATTTTAAATTTAACATTCCATATTTAGACTAGACATATAACCTTTTTGTAATAGCGTATATAGTAGATAACAAGTGTTTGAAAGTAATAGCTTTCATACAAGGAGATTTTTAGTAGCGGAATTTCTCTGATGTTGAAAACGTAAGTACACTATTTTTTCTACGGCCACCTATCAAAATGACACAAAAATCAATCTTTTCTTTTTTCATAGTTGGTTGTAGGAAAATATTATATTTACTGCTTTACTGCCTTTTATTGTAACAAAACACTGCGTCTTCCATTACTGTCTTCCATATTAGAGTGAAGGGTTTTCAAAATTAGGATATATGAAAGCATATTAGGATTGCATTTTATAAACGTGAAATTGCCTCAATTTATATTCAGCTTAATGTAATGTGCTATGTGCTGTATAAATAAAATTATTAAATAAAATTGTGTTTCCGATAAAAAGGAAGCACATAATGGTTTTAAATTGGTGTATTATTTAAATGATTCCAAGTGTTTGTTCAACACATTTATGAAACATTTTATAATTAAAAACAACACAACTACAGCCAACTAAGCCTAGTAACTGTATGCCCATTAATTTCATACAGGTTTGTTTTCTTAAACTTCGCCACTAAGCATACCTTCTCTTTGATTAAGTCGTTATATGACCTTTTAAAAAAACTTTCAGTTTCAATAAAGAGAAACCCCGAAATACTATTCCAAGTATTTGTTCTTCACGTTTAACATAGAAATAAAAGCAAAACAAGTACGTACGTCTATCTGACCTTAGTAACCGCATATCCATCAATTTCATGCAGATTTGTGTTCCTAAAGGTCAACACTATATCTCCTTTGATTAAATGTTTATATGACCTTTTAGCTCCTGTTAAATGTTCTATATATTTTGCTGTCCTTTTAAACTTAGCATGTCTGAATTTCAATTTTACAGTACCATCGGGTAGTTTTTCATTGGGGCCATCTGGGTTCCCTACTTCTCCCACCATAATATCATTAATTTCCACTGATTTCAACTTAGCTTCATTTATGTCATTCTCTATTTCTGCTTGAAAAGTGTCTAAAGTTTTGGAAATTGAGTTTAAATTTTCCTCTATGTTGTTAGCTTGTTGGTCAAAGGCACCATTGTCAAGCCCCTTCTTTCTTTTCCTTGCTTTCTTTTTTTGTATAAATGTGTCATAGAATGTCATGTCTGAACTATCATTTAGTTTGCCTTGAACTTCTATTATGTCTCTGCATGCATCTAGTGTTTCATTTTCCATTTCTTCTTTGTTAGGTATTATTCTTTCACGAGTTACATCACTAAATCTTACACTTTTCCATCTAATTATGCCTTTAACTTTTTGAATGCCTGCTGCATCTTCTATAACATTATCGTTTTGCCTAATTTGAACTGGGGTAGCAACAACATTCAACATCAAATCACAACTTTCTTCTATATTATCATTTAAGTTCAGTGCTGGATTATCTACGCCTCGGTTGTCAATCTTTTCTTTCTTTTTCTTTTTCCTTGACTTATGAATACATTTTATCTCATATTCTTCGTTCATAAGATCGTTAGGATTTATGCTGTATTCTCTATTGAAAATAGGAATTTCTATATCTTCTAAACTTTTTTTTCCAAAAATATTTGCAAGATCTTTTCCAGAATATCTACTCAAATCTTTTGCTCTAGTAAATTTTCTATAATGAACTCTCGCTTTTGAGTTCTGAGACTTTTTTTCTAAAGAACTAAGTTTTATTTCAGAGCTTTGTTGCTCTCCTCCTCCTAACGATGCCAAGAGTGCTGAAAAATTTGATTGATGCTCTGTCCACTGGTCATTTGATTCTTTGTATCCCAAACCTAAAATAATTCATCTCAGTTAAAATATGAAAGATAACTAAAATATCGGTATTAGATTTAACAATACCGATCACAATATAAATAGAAGGTGAAGCAACAGGAACAATTTGGCAAAAACATTGTATATTTAGACAAAATGTACAAATAATTACAATAAAATATTCTTGACACTGGATAACTAAAGGGCAGCAGAATTGATTATCTGGAGCCAAAGTGCAACAAAATGAAACATTTATACAGCCTTAATATTTTAATATGTTGGTATTGCTGCAGGAATATATTACTAATCATCCATAATTTCTGTCTATCTGCAGCCTTTCACAATGGTAGGTATGTATGAAATATAAGAATTATAAGTCAAGTCAACAAAGCTTTATTGTATAAAGAATCATTACATTCCTATATACAAAGCCACAAAACAAAAATAGAGATCTTTCAAATGTGTTTGGTGCACAGCTATAACTAAAGTCTAGATTTTAAGTTAAATGCCCAAAATATTAGACAATACAAATCTCAGCCATTGAACTATTAAACTGTTGGGGCAAAACCAGATGGCCAACTGCCAAAGACTGTGGTGAGTTTTGTAAATGCTGGCTGTTTTCTGGTTGATGAAAAAAAAATGGTTTTCAATGGAATGGACGTCTAGTTAAAACCAACAGGTTATGCCATCGGCATTGAACATAAATAAAATGGTAAACAAACTGAAACTACTGTGTTTTACATGGTTTACAAGGTTTATGTTAAGAACAAATATTCTATGTTCAAGCTGATTTCAAAAGTTTTAATGTTTACAAAATGAAAACCAGCAAACCTGACAAACCCTGTTCAATTACGGAACTCACCCAGGGTGTTGTAATGACCCCTAATCTAGGTAGGTTAGGCTGACCAGAAATGTTTAGAGGCAAAAGAGTATATACAAGAAACCAGCCAAGACCCCTGCTGGATGCAGAAATTTTTTGGGATGCCATGCCATGCCGAATGTTCACCCAAAAGTCGTTAAAACCGTTAAAAAAAAGCAAAAGGATCGTGGGTCGCCATGCAACCAACTTATGAGGCCCACCTGAAAAATGTATGGTGACCATGCCCAACCCAAATAATTGTGAATAATAATTATTTTTACTGTTATTTTTTCTTCCTTTCCCAGGAAATATGATCGCTGAGTATTAATATAGAGAACAAAACAAACAGCGCACACAGTGTACGGCACACTAAAATTCTAACAACGGCTGTTCCCAAATTTAAACAATTATGAAATGAATGAACGAATGAATGATATTGTTACGGCTGGCCTAACAACCATCCGAACGTTTTTGTGCTACCCTATAGAACTAGCCGCCGCCGTGCCGCTCGCTTCCCTGTCTGTATTAATCATCGCCCGGCCCGTTACGAAGATTCAGGATGCGCTGGAATTATCTCGATGGCCTCGTCGAGATCATATAGAGTGGCATCGGAATACTTCCCGAATATTCGTGATAGTTTGGAGATTATATATAAGCAGACCTAAGGCGAATGTTAGGTCAGTCGGTTAGTTAGTTCAGTTCAGTTAATCATTGAGTGTTGAATAGACATTAGTGGTAAAGTTATAAGAGTAGTATAGAGTGTTAAATTGTATACAGTGGTAGTGAATAAAGAGAGTATTAGTTGAAAATAGCAAAGTTGTAATTCTGTTAATAACCCACGGGAAAAACGTAACAATATTATAGGGGGTGTTAATACAATGCGACCTGTACAGATCTATTGTATCCCCCTTCCATGGTGCTTCCGTTGATGTGATTCTCAATCAGAGTACCTCATTCAGGTTCAGTGCATTGCAAGTAGTCTGGATAGTTCTATGGACCGAAGTGCCTCATGTTCGAAGATGCAGCACCCGAAGCAGGCCATTAGCCTGTTCGCGACCGCCTCGCACTCTGTGAGAAAGTGTTCCGGGGTTAAATTGGGTTAGTTTGGGTTAACCGGCAACTGTCCTCGTTTTCAATTTTATTCTCTTTAAGTGCCTTCTTAACCGGCAGTGGACCGTAAGAAAGCCGGCGAGGGTGCGGAGATCGTTCTTCTCGTTGTTCTTACTCAGTGTTGTAAGGTGTTTTGATCTTCCTAGGTGAGGGGGCCCTAGAAGCATCTTTATTATTGCCTTAATCCTGGCGTTCCCATAGGCTGATCCATTTGGTTGGCTCGTCTTTCCTGAATTCTTCCTTGTAGGTGTGCGTCCCTATGCCACAGAAAGGTTTTGGTTCTAAAAGCCGGAGTTCTACTCCTGCTTTTGCCAATTGGTCTGCTTTTTCGTTGCGTTGGTCTATGAAGGCGCAGAGTGCGATTTATTTCTCATTTAGAGTTTCTTGTATCGTGCTGCTCAGTTGGAACAGTGCGGTCTCTGTGGACCTGCCCGTTCTGCATGCATGCTGGCTTGTATTCAACGGCCGCGTTTCTAAGGTAGTGGATCTGATGTAATTGTCTACTAACTTCTGCATCGTCATGAGTAAGAATGACGTTATACTGATTGGTCTCTTTTGCCATGTAATCTCACTGCAAATGGAGTAAAGGCGATCCTTTCGCAGAAGGCTCTAAAGTTGTTCCTTTTGGCCTTTCGGATTTCCTTAAGAAGTTAAGTTAAGCCCAAAAAATTTAAATTTCAATCAAATAATTCAAATATTAATATGAACCAAAAATATAATAACTTAAAGGCCCGTAAATAATAGAATAAATATTTTAAATAAAAGTCGTTTAACAGAAACTTTCCATGAAAAAAAATTCGACAGGCATTTTTTTTAAATATAAAAAGATTGGCAAAGGACCAACCAGATTATCAGGGGTTGATTTTTTTTAACAAATTCGCCTTTTTGTGACGGAAGCTCAGGCCCTTGGAATAAAGAGTATATCGGACAAGAAAAAAGAGTATATAGTATCTGATGTTCAAAAAGAGTATAATACTCTTAAAAAGAGTATATCTGGTCAGCCTACAGGTAGGTATATGAAGAGGTAAAAATGAGATAGATGTAATGTTCTATAAATTAATGAGTCTTACCTTGAGAGTCATTTTTATAAGAGACTTTAATATGCTCTGTCCGTCCGTCTTCTCTTACTCCAAGTCCCTTCCCTTCTGACCAGCCCATTTTCTCAAGCAATTTTTGACCAAATTTGTTGGTGTCTGGACATAAAAGGTTATAGTTTAAATATAAAACAAATTGTGCTGTCTGTTACACTAATGTAATTAAGAATAGCGGGTTTCTAAGGACACCGTAATGTTGAATGACCTACCTTGCGACCAAGCTTTACCCCTAGGATCTAGAGACCATTTTTGCTTTCGTTTCCTCTCAGCAAGCATAGACATATTACACGTTTTATTAGGTAAAACTTTGTTTTTATTATATGAAAAAAGTTTTTATATTATTTTGAACTGTATAAATCTTATATTTTTATATGATTTTTACATATTATTTTTAAAAACAAAAACCATAACATAACAGACGTCAGACATAAACATAAACCACGTGGTTTGTCTTCTTCTTCTTCTTCTACGTAACTACGTTACGTAATGTGGCTTTCACCGGTTGGTAATCAGCCATCTCCAAGTTATATAATTGTTCGGGCGCGCGCAACACGCATCTGGGCGTAGCCCATACCCATTATTTCATTTTGTTTATTTAGTTATTTATTGTTATCATTATTTTTTTTTTTAAGACAGGATAGGAGTTAGCATTAAACAGAACAACAAATGTAAGTCTAGGAATTGGACAACATGGGGAATATTCATTTAGGAATTAATTAATATTTTGATTTTGATTTTTTATTTCCGCGACTACCGATCAAAACATAAATAGTTTGGCTTCTATTTTCCCATATTCTAAATTGTGACTTTACAGATTCAATTTATTTTCCCTTAAATAATTAATCTGATCTCTGACAAATTAACTTGACACTACTCTAAGCGGCTTGGAGCAGGTGATCGATGTTCATTTGGCTCTAGCAGGATAGTTTTTTGTTCGCTTGGTATGGAGCATGCTCAAGATCCGTTAGATCATCCTCTACTTGCACTTAAGGCCTGTTCATTTGGCTTTGCTCAACCTGCTCGGAAAATCAAAGAAATCAGCTTGGAGCAGAACGCGAAATGACATAACTCTACTCCAAGCAGATATTTCCTGCTCGGACGACTTCCTAGCTTGCTACCCCAAACGAACGCGCTTTTTGTTAATACAGCAGGTTTTTGTTGATTATCTGTCATCTTTCTGCTTTTGCTCTAGCTGCTCCACCTCCAGACTAGGTGCAAGTAGAGCATGATCTAACTGATCTCGAGCACAGTGCTCCATCCACCGACCTCAGGTCGGTGGCTCCATCCCAAGCGAACAAAAAAATATCAGCTGCTGGAGCCAAATGAACATCGATCACCTGCTCCAAGCCGCTTAGAGTAGTGAGAGCAGACCAAATGAACAGGCCTCTAGTCTGTAGGTGGAGCAATTAGAGCAAAAGCAGAAAGATGACAGATAATCAACAAAAACCGCGGAATATAAAATAATAATATAACCCCACTTATTAAAGTTTGAAGGGCTGAAACGCATCGTGGTCTTTTTTGAGAAAAATATCCCTATATATAAAATATACTATCCACCTGCTGTCTTAACAAAAAACGCGTTCATTTGGGGTAGCAAGCTAGGAAGTCGTCCGAGCAGGAAATATCTGCTTGGAGTAGAGTTTAGAGTTATGGCATTTCGCGTTCTGCTCCAAGCTAATTTCTTTGATTTTCCGAGCAGGTTGAGCAATGCCAAATGAACTAGGGTCAACTAAGGCCTGTTCATTTGCTCTGCTCTCCCTACTTTAAGCGGCTTGGAGCAGGTGATCGATGTTCATTTGGCTCGAGCAGCTGATATATTTTTGTTCACTTGGGATGGAGCAATGTGTTCAAGATCGGTTAGGTCATGCTCTACTTGGTCGTAGTCTGGAGGCAAGAACGCTAGTTTATTATTCTTGGTCTGGAAGTGGAGCAGTTAGAGCAAAAGCAGAAAGATAACAGATAGTCAACAAAAACCGCGGAATATAAAATAATAATATAACCCCACTTTTTAAATTTTGAAAGGCTGAAAGGCATCGTGGTTTTTTTGACAAAAATATCTTTATATATAAAATATATCCACGTGCTGTCTTAACAAAAAGCGAGTTCATTTGGTGTAGCGAGATGGAAGTTGTCCGAGCAGGAAATATCCGCTTGGAGTGCAGTTATGGCATTTCGTGTTCTGCTCCAAGCTGATTTCTTTGATTTTCAGTGAAGGTTGAGCTGAGCAAAGCCAGTTATCAAAGGACAACGATAAGTGTCTGACCAGTGCACCACGAGACCCGCTGAAAGCAATTCACTGGAGCTAACGTTGCCCGTACCACATCACAGGGCTTCAGAGTTGCGCGCGTATTACATTGTTGACACGCACGACTTAAGGCCATCACAGACACTTCGCATAACACCGTAGCATAAGAGCATAATGGTTTTCGACCAATCACAGCCAATATATCGAACGCTATATAACTTTTGCATAAAAATTATCCGTAAGAATGAATAATTACGGAGGTTGTGCTATGCGTGGCCAATTAAACACTCTTGTGTTAGTCATATGTCCGTTCGATATATCGGCTGTGATTAGGCGAAACCCTTATGCTCGTATGATATGGTGTTATGCGAAGTTTATGTGATAGCCTTTACGCGTAGCCCCTGTGCTATAACTATTCGCAATCATGCGAGCTAACGTTTTATGATCAGCTACTCTTTAAGGTTATTCGTTCTGTTCTGAGTGGGCTTCGCTGTCACTAAACGTTTGCCACGTGTCGCCCAATGGCCTGTGCCGTTTGTAAAACGATTTATTTTCTTAATTTTTGGTATGCCTTGGGTTAGTTTCGTTTGTTTGGGCCCCGGGGCGAGCGGAGGACATTGCATAAAAATGGAAAAAAAATACAAATGTTAACGTAAACATTGTAATGCGCACACAGCCCAGGACTCGTCAGGGTCTTTAAGAATAAAATATATGCCAGCGGCTATCCGTAAATGAGTCGCAGGCATATATTTAATTCTTAAGGATCGTAACGAATCTTATCGACTGACGAGTCCTAGGCTGCGCGCGCATTACAATGTTTACAGAAACATTTCTGACAAATAGATGTCTATGGTCCTGGAAATTGCTTTCGATGAGCTTCGTGGCTCAGCGGTTAGATGTTGTTTCTGTTCGGCGGCTAGGGTTCGATTCCAGTGGCAAGACATGCTTTTTTCTTAAGGTTATGTTTATAAAACGGGTTTTTTTCCTTGATTTTGGGCATGCCTTGGCCTTGGGTTAGTTTTGTTTGGTTATGCCCCGGAGCGAGCGGAGGGCATTATCAGGCAATAGGATTCGTTATGAATGTTATGATCCTTAAGAATAAAATAGGTGTTTTTCTTTCACCTGCACTAAGTACACCTTTTGCACCAACCCTTTTTCTTTCTCCGGTGCACTTGCACTGAGTGCCATTTAGTGCAGCACTTTCTCCACCGACTATAAACAAAAATATGTATTATACCCTTAGACTATATAATAAAGATAGACTCCGCGTTTCATTCATAATTATGCTGCAGCCCTGGCCCCAACAATGTCTACCCCCCTAACCCCCCAAATAAAACATAACATTACCAATGGCCGCGCGCCTCACCGGCCGGAGCTACAGTGGGAGGTGCTTGTCGCCCGCAGACCCTTTTTAATGATGGGGCCAGTGCAATAACAAATCAACTACCTCTTTTTCAACTATATACTTTAAGATTATACCGGTCACTGGTTGGTAGACTTATACTCGTTTTCGACAAAAACCTTCGAGGTGAATAATGATGCGAGAGGTATTGGATTCGATGCCTGCAGCCTTCTTTCGCAATTTTTTTTTCTTATTTTTATTTAGCTTTTAATATAGTTTTATTGGAGTTTCCACTCCTGTCGTACCGTTTTAAGCACACGCATTTTCTTTTTTAATCTTGTTTTTAATGTTGATTATAAGTTTTCTTTCATTTGAAAAATAAAAATTTTCTTGGACAAAGTAGCTTTAATTTACCCTACATATTTTCTAGTTCTTGAGGCTTTATTTGTAACAGAGCTTATTTTATGGGTATTTTCACTGAATTTCAGTGGGTATTTTAGAGATATGGGGAAAATATTTAAGCCACGAAAAATGATTAAAATCCAGAAATATCAATCTACGAAAACAAAAAATAGTTTTTTGAGAGGTTTTTTTCAAAGTCCTAAATTTGAGGGATTTTTAAATTTCGACTGGGGATTACTGGGGAAACCGAGCCGACGGTGTGGTAACCCTGCGCAGGAGCTGTGCTAGAAAAGTTGTCCATAGACCTAGACCATAGATAAAACACTATGAAGTTGCCTCTGCTCTTGACTGTCGCCTCCGTCTTAATATCATATTTATCTGACTCTCAGTACCTTTTATTTTATTGTAACGAAACACTGAATATGTGAAGGCATATTAAGATTGAAAATTTACAAAGTGTTAGGTCGCGTTTATCTGAAACTACCAGTTTTAGATTACTAACGACGGTTCGAAATAAAAGCCGTATTTCCTAGTTCAAAAAATACAGCTTTATTGATACCTTTAGAGACGGTTTGAAAAATAAACAATTCCGACAAAACACACTAATCGTATACTTAAAAGTGAATTAATAAAATAATTATTGCATGCCCGAATTTAATGTATGTAAAGCTTATAAAGACCAGAGACCAAAATAAATTCCGTTAGAGTTTACAATCTAGACGCGATCAAGTGTCTCTGCTCTTTTCGAATTACTAGTCAATTTTGGTCCTAAAACTAGGCATGAAAATAAATGGTAAAAGCACACTTGTAACCAATATAAGATGCAGGTACCCCAGTTGCCTTCGGCCATAAAAAATATAAGGGTACGAGCCGATGACGTTTCTATTGCAGACTTTTGCTTTCGCCCTTCCAATTACTAGTGCGCCTTTAAAATGTATGAGAATATTTATACAGGGCGAAATAAGTGAAAATCTAAAACTATCTCTAACATCCTCCCACCTGAGCCCCGACCAATATACACTTAAGGGGCTCATGAAAACTTAGAAACAGTTTCTAGCAAAGGCATGGCAAAACATAAATGCCAGAACGTGAAGTATAAAAACAAAAAGTAAACACAACTAATCAAAGAACTCTCTAAATACCTTCTTAAACTAAGACATTACAATTCAATCTCACTAAAACTTTTTAGGTGACTTAACTATGCGCCCACTACGCGTCACTATAAGCTTGTCGGCGGGTGCTCTGCTTTTATTCACTTCCGAAATTTCCGGTCTCTGCCGCTCGGCCACGACCGCACTTTCACAATCACCCTTTGTACTTGAATCCGTTTCCGGTTGGTCGGTCACCTCTCCAGGTTTTAAATGGTCTGGCGTCGACCTGTCTTCATCTCCTACAGTCTGATAATCCACACATTCCAGAGGATAAATGCGTTGAATGGGTCGAAGAAACTGTCCTTTGGCCGTGGCTACTTTAGCAAGACGAATTTTCCCGTCCTTGCCTGGAATCACTTCGACAACACGTCCCATTGGCCAATCCAAACGCTTGCCTTGGTCATTCCCAATAAGCACAACTTCTCCCACCACTATTTGCCGGCCAATACGAGGCATTTGCCGTAGCAGGAGCAGACCCAGGTATTCGGAGCGAAATCGTTTCCGAAGGTCATCCCTTAGTTTTTGCCTGTATAACATTTTCCGGCAAGTGTTTTCCTGTCAACCGCACCCAAATCAGGAACACCACTTTCAACCAAATCTCGCGGGAACATCATAGGCGTCAATGGAGTCTGTTCGTTAGGATCACTGGACATGAAAGTAATAGGACGCGAATTTATTGCGGATTCGCAATCACACACCAAAGTCGATAAGTCCTCGTAATTTAATGAAGCACGTCCTAACACTTTTCGCAACAATTCTTTTAGGATTCTTATGAGTCTCTCCCAAAAACCACCCCACCACGATCCCGTTGGAGGGTTGAAACGCCACTTAATACGTTCGACGGTACTGTACCTACTCACATATTTTATTAAAGTCCAACCGAGCAAACGCGTTATCAGTTCCCGTAAAGTTCGTGCCGTTATCGCTGTAGAGTGTCTTCGGACGGCCGCGTCTGGCAATAAAACGTCGCAGTGCCTGTACGAAACCCGCTACGGACAATGACATACAGAGTTCAAAATGCACGGCTCGATAAACAGCACAGGTAAATATACAAATCCAGGTCTTCTCTCCTGTTTTAAGGTACAGCGGTCCGGCAAAATCCACCCCGGTTATTTCAAATGGTGCTGAATCACGGACACGATCCATAGGTAAAGGAGGGGCATTTGCATCAAGGGGTTTACCGTTGTTTCCTGCAGACGACACAACTAGAGATCACGGACTTTATTGCGCGTCGCCCACCCAATATCCAATACCTTTCTCTTAGTATGCTCATCAGGCCTTGTACCCCAGTATGACATGACCTAACATGTTCCTGAAATATCAACTGACTAACCAGCGGATGTTATGCAATATTATGGGAAATCTAAAACATTCCAGGTCCTCCCTGTTACTCACTCTAGATTTCAATCGTAAGACGCCACTGTTGTCTTTAAATGTGTCTAGAGAGGATACATGTGTGGCCTTTTCTTCAGCAAAGGACGTCTGCTGTACCTGCTTCAACAGAAACGTCTCAGCTTTCTCAAACTCCTCAGTTGCAAGTGGACCCCGTAGTTTGTCATTCTTATTTCTCACGTTGTGCAAAAATCGGAATATCCAGGCCCACATCCGTATTGATTTCGTATACTTCGAGAAATAATGAAGATGCAATTCTTCTGAAGTCATAATGGGGCTGTCATTGTTTATTAGAGTAGCAAGTAATCTTTTTTCTCTTTCCTTGGTAACTTCTTCTTTATTAAAGGGAAAGTCACTCCTTGGCCAGTGCACAGAATCTTGATAAAGTCAATCTGGTCCCTCCCACCATCGCGATACATATAGTTTTTTGGCGGAGCAGCCACGAGATGGCAAATCAGCTGGATTTAATAATCCCGGAATATGATGCCAGCTATCGGGAGTAGTCGACTTTCTAATTTCATCTACCCGATTCCAAACAAACGTGGCCCATTCTTCTTTCTTTTGAATCCAAACTAGGGCAGTGGAAGAATCTGTCCAAAAGTACGCAGGCGCATTGAGCTTCAGGCTTTCCTTTACTCCATTGAACAGTCGGACACCTATAACCGCAGCCATCAACTCGAGTCTGGGTACCGATAATTTTCTCAAGGGTGCCACTCTGGATTTCGCTGCCACCAGATGGAGAGAGACACTCCCATCAAATCGAACACCTCTCAAAAATACAGCGGCCGAAAAGGCGTTTCTGCTGTCCATTGCTCCGCGTCACTAGGTCCAGCGCATATCCATCTGGGAATTTTTATTAATGTCAAATAGGATAAATCTGTAAGCCATGAACGAAAAGTAGTTGTCATCTCTTCATCAACAGGCGCATCCCAACTTAACGACTTCTCCCAAGTGCACTGCAACAACAGCTTTGGAAGCAAAGTAGAGGGGCAAAACACTCTGGGCCAGAGAAAGCATCAATCTTTTCGTAACGGGCCTCCCCAGCAACTCGTCCAGTTGCTTGTTACACGTATTAATGCTAAGAGTATCTTCAGTCGTGTTCCACGTCAATCCAAGGACCTGGGTGCCAAAGTAAGGCACATTTTCTCGAACTTGGCGAGTGTACTCCCACCCTCTCAAGTCAAACTTGCCATCTGCCATTAACAGGGACGACTCGCGAATAAACTTCTGCATAACATCATCGCCTGTAACACTTGTCACACAGTTGTCTACATAAAAGCTCTCCGAAAGCTTCAGGATGGTTTCTCTAGAATATGGGACATCTTCCAACTCACTTCTTTTCAACATCATCGTCAGATGGTGCTCTAGGGTAGCCGCCAACAAAAATGGGCTGCTGTTTACACCAAAAACCACTCGGCAATGTCGAAAAATCTTCTCGTTGCCTTCTGCATCTATCCACAAAAATCGTCGGTAATTTCTGTCTGCTTCGTGCACACTAATCTGTAAAAATGCCTTTCTTATGTCAGAAATTGTCCCTACTTTGTTAGCTCTAAATCTAAGTAAGATACTAGGAATCTCTTCTATCAAATTCAAGCCCTTCTCTAAGCACTGATTCAAAGAGGGCCTGTCTTTTTCTTTAGCTGAAGCGTCGAACACTGGCCTTATCTTGGTGGTACAATAATCGGCTCCTTTGATAACTGGCCTGTGCGGTAAATAATGCGCTTCGCTGTCAGATCCCCGTTCATAAACCTCTTCTATAATATTCTCGTCCAGCCATTCTTTAAATACTTGGTCGTATGGCGAAGATTTTCAAAATTCAGCCTCCGGATGGTGTTTTCTAGCCTCTTTTTAGCAACGTGGTAGTTGCTTGGTAACGCAGGATGGTCCTCTATCCATGGCAATCTAACCTCGTATCGTCCTTCCAAGTTCAAAGAAACTGTGTCTAGGAAAAAATCTTTGGCGGCCAAAGCCAACTCTTCACGGGTTTTCTGCTGCGCAGGATCGGTGATTCCCAAGGTTTCTAAATCCCACAAGTCACGCAAAGAGGCTTTCTTCACGAAGAGGGACAAAGCAGTCATAGAGACAGCGTCCGCACTTTCTTGAGGTATTTTCCCCATCAAGGTCCATCCTAATAAGGTTTCCATCGCTACTAACCCACACGATAATACGTATCTTCTACCTGTATACAACCGTCCAGCTACATCTGATCCAATTAATATTTCAATGGGGGCTGCGTCGGATAGAGTATCAGACAATGGTACATTGAGGTGCATCAGCTCCGTTGTCCAAGGTCCCTCAAAGACATGTGAGACTTGCGTGCAAATAACTTTTTGATCTAGAGCTTCAAAGGTGCAGCTGTATTTACTATGTCGTAATTTAATATGACAGCAATCATGTTGTTGCTGCATCTGACCCCCTCCGAACAATCCATGTACAAGATTTACTTTTCGTTTGGGCGTATAACCTAGACCTCTAGCCGTGGATTTTAAAATGTACGACTTCTGCGATCCTGTATCTATTAACGCGCGTACCGATTTTGAGCCGCCAACGCCTTTAATTTTTATACGTAAAGTCTGTAATAATACCTGCGTACTCGTGCTATTTGAAAGTGTCTGATCAGTCTCGACATTGAGATCACCAGTATTGCCCGCGCGTGCGTTTTCCGATTTTGTCCGCAAGTTTTCTGGACACATCAGAACTACGTGCGATTTACTACAAATTACACACATTAATTTCATCCGACAATTGCGCGACAAATGTCCAATTTTCAGACAGCGGAAACAAGCACCTTTATCGCCTAAAATCTTGCGTTTTTCCTCTAAAGGAATTTTTTGCGCTTTGAAGCAGTTAGCGCTATCGTGAAAATTACTACAAAAAACGCATCCTACTTCATTAATGTTATTCGCCAAATCAACAGTCCTCCTAATCCTATTCGCAACGGTTTTATTCTGACCAAAATCTCTAGAGTTTCGATGTCCTAAACCAAAACTTTCCACTGCTAGCGAAACATGCTGCTCGTTCTCAACTTCATTCTTTAAAAATAACATGAGACTTTTGAGGCGACTCTCCAGGGTGACTTCTCTATCAACATTCTGATCACCTGATCCGATTCTTCCTGAGGAACGTTGCCAAACGCGAAGCAAATCCGGCGGAAAACACGATTCAATCAATGGAAACAACATGGCCGCGTATTTATCCGAGGTTATGCCAAGTGTTTCTAAAGCCCGTAGTTGAGTTTATATTTTATCATACAATAGCGAAAGCTCTATCTTATTGCCAGACGTAGCGTTACTTATTATTAATTTTAGCAACTCGCGCACATAAACTTCTATTTGTAGATCGTCCCTGCCAAAACGCGCCTTCAAACAGTCTACGATATTTAGGTAGTTACTGCCCGTGGCGGGAAAACTGTCCACTAGTTGCCTAGCCCTGGTGCCCGGACGATTTTTTTGAATTTATATTCAGCTTATAATGTAATGTGCTGTATAAATAAAATTATTAAATAAAACTGTGTTGCCAATAAAAAGGGAACCCATAATGGTTTTAAATTGGTGTATTCTTTAATGATTCAAAGTGTTCGTTCAGTACATTTATTGAAACATTTTATAAGTAAAAACAACAATAAAGAGAAATCCCTAATAACGTTAAAACTGGTGTATTCTTTAGTTATTCCAAGTATTTGTTCATAACATTTACATATAAATAAAAGCAAAACAACTATGTATATCTAACTAAGCTCAGTAACTGCATACCCATCAATTTCATGCAGATTTGTGTTCTTAAAATGCATCACTATATCTCCTTTGATTAAGTGTTTATATGACCTTTTAGGTCCTGTTAAATTTTCTATATATTTTGCTGTCCTTTTGAACTTAGCATGTCTGAATTTCAATTTAACAGTACCATCAGGTAGCCTTTCATTGGGACCATCTGGGTTCCCCACTTCTCCTACCATAAGATCATTAACTTCCACTGATTTCAACTTAGCTTCATTTATGTCATTCTCTATTTCTGCTTGAAAAGTGTCTAAAGTTTTGGAAATTGAGTTTAAATTTTCCTCTATGTTGTTAGCTTGTTGGTCGAAAGCACCATTGTCAAGCCCCTTGTTTCTTTTCTTTGCTTTCTTTTTTTGTATAAACCTGTCAATGAATGTCATGTCTGAACTATCATTTAGTTTGCCTTGAACCTCTATTATGTCTCTGCTTGCATCTAGTGTTTCATTTTCCATTTCTTCTTTGTTAGGTATTATTCTTTCGCGGGTTACATCACTAAATCTCACACTTTTCCGTCTTATTACGCCTTTAACTTTTTGAATGCTTGCCGCATCTTCTGAAACACTATTGTTTGGCTTAATTTCAACTGGGGTAGCAACAACATTCAACATCAAATCACAACTTTCTTCTATATTATCATTTAAGTTCAGTGCTGGATTATCTATGCCTTGGTTGTCAACCTTTTCTTTCTCCTTCTTTTTCTTTGATTTATGCATACGTTTTATCTCATATTCTTCGTTCATAAGATCGTTAGAATTTATGCTGTCTTCTCTATTGAAAACCGGATTTTCTATACCGAAGTTTTCCTTATTGGTTTCTTTAGACTTTACTTCATATTTTTCATTAATATGATCATGAACATTAATACTGTCCTCTCCATTGAATACTGGATTGTCCACACCAAAATCTTCCTTCTTTTTACATTTACTTTTTTTCTTTTTTGCTTTTACTTTGATTTCATATGGATTTTCAACTTCAGCAATTGAATTATTATTTTCCATGCTATTATTGAAAAATGGATTATCTACTCCTTCTTTACATTCTTTTGATTTAGATTTTTTCTTTTGGGAAATAACATGTTGTGTTTCCATATCATTTGAAATTATAGTATTGGTTTCAATACTGTTCATTGTTGACTTCTTTTTCTTTTTTTCTTTTTTTGATATACCATTTGTGATATCTGCCGAAGTATTTTCTACACTTTCATTTATACACGATGTATCCATTCCTTGAACAGCTTCAATCTCTTTTGACTTTTTCTTAATTTTCTTTTGTAATCCGTGGCCTTCATTAGTTGAGTTTAGACTGCTTTCTTCATCTTGAATTGAGAGATCCATGCCATTAGATTTGTCTGAACAAAGAAAAACTGAACTAAGTGTTTCATTAAATAATATACTGTGCTATTACACACATTATTTAATTCCAGAATAAATTGATAATACAAAGGGTAATACTGAGAAAAATGTACCATAAGAGCCCATAACTATTTAAATCTATTGATCAGGGATAGTGCTCTTATCTATCTATATCAGGATTAATTTTTCTTCATGCATGAACCCTTGATAGAGAAACTATTAAGTACTTTTTAAATATTACACTACTCAGTCTAGATAGTATTCTCATATAAAAAAGTACATTATTTACAAAAATATATATATATAACTAGATTAATTTTTAGAGTTAACATAAACAGCAGTTTCACTCTGTGATATATGGACTAGCCAGTAATGCCTTGAAAAAAACGAGCTAACAGCAAAGCACAATTTAAATGGATAACTTACCTTTTTTTGATCTCCTCTTTTTTGGGGTATTTTCATCACAACTTTGTTCATTTCTCTTTACCGGAGTAACTTCATTGACAATTTGAACCTGAACTTTAAAGTGTTCTGCTACTTGCCCTACGGTATCATTCAAAGTTCTATTAAATGATTCATCTATAGTTTCTTCTAATGGTTCTAATATGTGTTTTTCTATTACGGTTGGTGAATATAGTGGATCAAATGCTGGATTGGAAAGGCCCGTGTCTTCTTTTATTTTCTTCTTTGTTTTGTCTTTTTTCTTTTTTATTGAACTTTCTTCAGGTAAATCCTTCAAGTCTAGCTTCTTTTTTTTAGATGGTGTACTTTCAATATCTATAGGGGCATCTTCTATATCTCTTTTCTTCTTATTCTTTTTTTTCTTATGAGAAATTTGATCACCTACATTATTCTCATATACATAGGACACGAATGAAGATTTCACTCTGGTTTCTGTATTCTGGGGAATATTTTTTTCAGAAATAGATTTTTTTTCAAATATTGCTTTTTCCTGTTTAAACCCAAATCCAAAACTAGGTCTTATTTCACTCTCTGATTCAGACTCGTGCATTATTAAATTATTTTCAGTATTTTGGTTAAAATCATTAGGAACATCTGGCATTTGCTCACTTTTTGATTCCAAATCATCAACCTTTCTCAGGACTCCATTGTTGCCTATTACGTAGCCATTAGTACTACCAAAATTGGGAAGCTTTTTTTTAAAGTAGTCAGAGATCAAGCCCGAATTAGAAAAGTTCTTATCTTGCTCTGTGTATTCTTTTGTTTCTTCTATTACTTCCACTTCCTTTTTGGGCTTATTTATATCTTTTAAACTTTTTTTGCCAAATATATTCGCAAGATCTTTTTCAGAATATCTACTCAAATCTTTCCCTCTGGTGAATTTTCTATAATGAACTCTGGCTTTAGAATTTTCAGACTTTTTTTCTAAAGAACTAAGTTTAATTTCAGGGCTTTGTTCCTCTCCTCCTCCTAAGGATGCCAAAAGTGCTGAAAAATTTGATTGATGTTCTGTCCACTGGTCATTCGTTTCTTTGTATCCCACACCTAAAAAATTCATCTTAGAGTTAAAAAATTAACAATCAATAAGATATCGGTATTAGATTTATTTTATTTTGGCAAAAATAATGTATCTTTAACCAAATTATACAAATAATTCCAAATAAAACATCACTTCCCAAAATCAAAAGTATTTTTGAAAATATTTTAAGTACGTAATTAAATTTTTGATACTGGATAACTATAGGGCAGCATAAGCAGCAGGATTGATTCTCTGGAGGCAAAGTGCAAAAAATGAAACATTTATACAGCTTTAATATTTGAACATACTGCAGAAACATATTATCATTAGGTACATATTTTCATCTGTTATTATGGATATATCAAACACATTTAGTCTATCTGCAGGCTTGCACAATGCAGGTAGGTATTTTTATTTTATTTATTAATAAGTAATAGTGATACATAACATACATTTGATAATTTATGTCAGTACATTTGGTAACAATAAGCGTAATATTGAGACTATGCATAGGACAAACCAATTAAAAAAAAATCAATCCAAGAAAAGAAAACATACAATTTACATATCACACATTAATAAACTTTTATATTGTCAGATTGTATTTACAGTACTCAATACATTTCCTTCATTGTGTTCAAAAACACTGTATGCCATATAAGAATTAAAATAAAAAACATTTTTTTGTTTAATCCATGCAGGTAAAACAAAGTGAGAGGAATAATATATTTTGTTAGCAGCAAGATGAGCAGAATCCCTTTTACACAGTTGGGGCAAAACCAGATGGCCAACTCCTTCTTAAAGACTAGAGCGAGTTCTGTAAATGGTGGATGGTTCATGAAAAAAATGGTTTTTAATTTAATGCACTTCTAGTTAAAATCAACAGCTATGCCATCAGCATTTCGGCATTTGAACATACATAAAACTGTAAACACACCGAAACTACATACTTGGTTCACGTTAAGAACTAATATTCTGTTTAAGCTGGTCAAAAGTTTTGATGTTTACAGAATGGAAACCAGCAAAACCGACAAACGAGGTTCAATTATGAAACTCACCCTAGGTGTAGTAATCACCCCGAATCTAGGTAGGTATATGAAGAGATCAATATAATGTTCTAATAAATTAATGAACCTTACCTTGAGAGTCATTTTTATAAGAGACTTTAATATGTTCTGTCCGTCCGTCTTCTTTTGCTCCGAGCCCTTTCCCTTCTGACCAGCCCATTTTCTCAAGTAATTTTTGACCAAATTTGTTGGTGTCTGGACATGAAAGATTATAATTTAAATATACAACAAATTATGTTGTCTGTTACGACACTTTAATGTTGAATGACCTACCTTGAGACCAAGCTTTACCCCTAGGATTTAGTGACCATTTTTGCTTTCGTTTCCTCTCAGCAAGCATAGACATCTTACAATTTTGGTATCAAGCTTCAATTATTGAGATTAGGTAAAACTGTTGTTTTGTTTTGATTTTATGACAAATTTTTTTTATATTATTATGAACAACTATATGGAGTTTATAATATTTTTCTATGATTTTTTATATATTATTTAAAACCAAAAAACCAATACAACCATAACCTAAAACCGCGTGTTAGTAATATGACAGATGACAGCTGATGTGCTGACAGATTGAAACCAGGAACCAGGCGTTCGAAAATTAAACCACATGAACTAGCAATCTGGCAAATGCGATGAATGCTCAGAATTGCATTTGATTGATCGAAATCGCCTTATATATATTTATGTATGATAGAAATCCAACCTGTCCAACCATAATATTCTCGCCAAAAATTATTTCTGCTGTGTGGATGTGGACTAAATATGAAGTCTTTGGAATTTGGATTAGACAACAGTATCTAAGTCAAAGGCCGTAGTGGAGCAATTAATAAGATCTGATAGCTTCCGAACTAGTGCAAGCAAAATTAGTGTTAAGTTGTAATTTGCAACACGTTTTTCTTATTAAAGTTAGCAATCAGGTAAAGATTTTAATTAAAAACATGCCCAACACCGGAGAGTCATGTTTGCAATGCACAGCTCCGGGAGTGGAGTCGCAGAGCGCCACCAGTTCTTACCAACTTTGGCAACTAAACTGGAAAAGCTCCGCTGGTGTTGTACGGGGTTGTTAGGCACAAAGAAACTCAATTTTAACTTAACAAGAAAACACAATCTAAACTTACGGATCAATTTATTAGCTTCTAAGTTTTTTTTTAAACAGCAACAAATAGTAAAATTTGCAATTTAAAGACAAATGAATGTCAAATGACTATTAAAATAATTGATAAATAGGGTACAATATGAAGATGTACGGAGACCAATTCTGTTGTTACTCGGTACTGCATGCCTTACAACTAAATGCTCTAAACACTACAATCCGAAGTGAT
Organism: Pissodes strobi; assembly: GCA_016904865.1. Classification (NCBI taxonomy): domain Eukaryota; kingdom Metazoa; phylum Arthropoda; class Insecta; order Coleoptera; family Curculionidae; genus Pissodes; species Pissodes strobi. Next base: position 38,919 of record MU185505.1, read on the forward strand.
CACTTTGATTTTACCTAAGCTTATTACATATCTGTATGCGTGCGCTAGTAGCTGCACCAATTATAAATGCAGTGATAATAATATGTAGTGATAAACGGCCACAATAATGATATCAATTGACCCGATGAATGAATAAAAAAGATAAAATTACTGAGAGATATCTTAAGGCTCGGCTGTCAATGCTTGATCTATATTTAAAAAAGAAAATTAAGAGCGATTATATCAATCGGTCAGAAAAGTAAATGGATAAGTAAAATTAATCTTAAAGCTTGGCTGTTAAGACTCGATTTATATTTAAATATTAACAATCGGCCAGAAAAATTAATGAATAAATAAACTACAGCTTCTGTACGATACCCCGTTAGATCCTGTCGTTGAGCTCAATAGGGGTGGTAGGAAGTACCTCTGGTGAAGGCGCCGGGCACCTGTAGGTACTGCTATGGCACTGGCCCCGAGGGTAGAACTAGCAGAGGACTCGGCGATAAAATTGGCCCGGACATAGGATTGGCTGTAGTTTTGCCCGGAGATAGGACTGGCCCGGAGATAGAACTCTCTCTTATGACGGCCACGTCGACGGTCTCGTACAACGAACTAGGAAAGCCTCTAGTGCAGTATTTAAATCCCGATCAGTCGGTCGTGTCAAAACACATACTAGAAACCAACATAATATCCCCGAAAAGGGTAATATAAAATACAATACTAAATAATGACTCACAATGACTGCACTAAAGCAAACATTCCTTTCACCTCGAAGGGTATTTCTAGAAGAACCAAATCAGCGGTTTCAGTCAATTTTCCTTCGTACTTCCACGAGATTAGAGAACTGACGTCAGATCAGTAATAGAGCTGAAAAAAATGCCAAGAGATTCGATACGAGAAATCATTCTAAGATAATAAACGACTTAGTTCTCGTTTATTATGGTTGTAAAACGACGGCGGGAGCCACAATTAATGAGCTAAAATTAAATTGTTCAAGAAATACTAGAGAATATTCTCCAACAAAACGATAAACTTTTAAAAATCTAAATCGACAGTGGCAATTATGGGAAATAGCACATTCCTACTACCCAGTGCCACCAACAGTACCAACCGAATATTCCTAGTATTGCAGCAGGCCGGGGTTTGAACTCGCGTTGCCGAAGTAAAGGCTAACCGTGCAGACCTCTAGACCATCAGAGAGATACAAACCATTTCTTACATCGCGAAGTACATGAAAGCACTTGACTGCTCTGAGTTATGGGATAGCCCCTAGACATAAATTTCTTTTTCAGCCGATGATGTCGACTGAGACGCCTGATATAGCGCTATTCCTTATAAAAATCTCTGTTCATATATTTTTTAAACAGATAAACGAAGATATAAAACGCGCATGAGTCAAAAATTAAAAAAAAAACTGATAATAAAATTGTTAATTGGTATTTTTGATTAAAACAGGACTCCATAAAATAGACGATTGACAGCAACCACGCAATGACAGCACAGTTTATATACCGTCACCGAATCAGCCAGTAACTCGACTCTAGCGAGCAGCAGTTATAAACTATAGTGGGCGGGACATGGTTTGTTTACTATTAGATGGTTTGTTTACTATTTTAGACATGTAATATTTCACTCACGCATATGGCCCTCCGCTCGCTTCGCTCGCTACGGGGGCTCAAGAAAAGAGAACTAACCAAGTGCTAACCGACAATTAATAAAGAAAACTTTTACTAGCGGGAATCGAGCCCGCAGCGTCCTGCCGGAAATACAGCATCCAACCACTGGACCACTAGAGCCGTTATAGGTAACTTGCAGGACCGTCAAGACAAAGGGATTTCTCGCGAATTGGATTTAGATTATGCTAATTTATGATGAATTAACCTTTATACGTCATATACCTATCCCCACCAACATAAATGTATGATACATTGGAGATACTTCGGTTTTGTTGTCGAAAACGCTAGTTTCTGTCTGATGCAAATGACATAACCCAAGCAAAACCTGCTCCAGACCGGATTATGCTTGGCTAACCTAACGACGACGTCATCTACATTTCTCCTACTTCAGGTTATGTCGCGAAAACGTTAGATTATGCTCAAAACCTAAACCGTTTATGCTGAATTAACCTCACGAAAAATTGCTTACATTCTCACAAAGTCACAAACTCTCCAAATAGTAAACAAGCCCCGCCTACTCAACTGTCATTATGGTTTGTAACCGCGGCTCGCTAGAGGCGAATCAGCCACTAGCCTAGCCAGTTGAGGCGTGAGCCACGCACCTTGTCGTATAGGTGGCCGTGCGTGAGCCCGGTGAACTCTGACAGCTAATGTCAAAGTCAAACAAAATTAAATACAGAAATCAGCTGGTTGGGGTTCGGACTTCTGTTTTATTTAATATGAACAAATAATATGTGATTCATTCTATTTTTGTTTGTAAAATGTAATATTTTTGTCGTACTTTATTCACAATGTCTGATTCTAATGTGAGTATTGGAGTTACAAGAACAAATTAATTATCAAAGACTCAAACTTGTAAATGTTTAAAAACCTATATTAATGTTAGTTTTGTAGTTACCTAGGTATATTATGTATAAAATATTAATTATTTTATAATTGTAGGAATATATAAGTGATTCTGAATGTTCGGAGGACGAAATAGAACCCAAATTAAAATATGTACGCCTTAACAATGATTTAAGAAATATTCTTAATAATACATCTGCGACATGCATTGCTGTACATACAAAGGTAACTACTTACTTAATTCATTTTATATGTAGAATACTAATCTACGAACTACTTACTTATAACATATAAATTGCATAAATTATAATATTTAGACAAATTTTATGATCGAGTGTTATCAGCCCAATTTCAAAACCTTCTTTAATTTATTCTCAATTTTATCCTCTTGGTATAAGTGATAAATAACCACAAACCACAAAATTTGTTTTAAAAAATTAAGTGCATTGGTGAGCATTTAAATGGATAGGACTTGGTATTGGCAAAACTGAAAGAATGCAGTATTGTGCTCTCTATTCTCCCAAGTGCACTATATCATAATTTCGTAAGCAGTACAGCATATTGGCACCTACACTTGTTTTTATACCTTATTAATTCACACAATTTATTTATTTAACTTTAACCTTTATATGTTTAAAGGTTGGCATTGTGCTACTAAAGAATTTTTGCTAAGAGAAAACTGCAACCTAACTGATACAGCACAATTTCTCATTACTCAGATATGATAATAATAACTTAGTTAGATTCCCTTAGAAATAACATTTGCTCTATGTTTACATTTTACAACTTAGGTATTGATTGTGCATATTCAAGTTGATATCAGATTTAATGTCTTACATTTGAACTTAGATAAAAGTGGGGGTTATCTAGTCCAGCTTATCAATAATATTATTAGGTAGTAGGTATATTTTACTTCTAATTATTTTCAGTTTATATGTCTTGGTTCACACTGGGGCGTTATCTATGTCCTCGATCATGAGGGCAACAATGTAGTTAGCAAAAAACTGAAAGCGCACACTGTGAGTGTAAATCAGATATCAATTGATCATAGTGGCGAATATATTGCAACTTGTTCAGATGATGGTAGAGTATTTGTTCATGGATTATTCTCAAAGGAAAATAATTATAATCTCAATATTGGAAGGCTGGTTAAGACAGTGGCATTGGATCCCAATTTTTGCAAAAATCCAACATACAAAAGGGTTATTACAGGTACGATACAAAATAGTATTAGCCTCTAGGCCTCTATTCCTAATTATGGAGAGTGAAGGGAAAAAGGCTTGACTGACTGGCCTTGGGTTTGGTGTAATAGCATGTTTTTTTTTTTATCAAATAGCCAAATCAGAGAAACAAGGCTGGTGACATATTTTTGCTACTTTTCTGTGGTTTGTTTAAATATTCCACAGCTATTAGGGACAATCTAAACATTTGTAATGGAAATGAAGATATTTACATCTTCTTCTATAACATGATTCAAATAGGAGAATTTTATTTGTAATCATGTTTATACAGGTGACGATAAACTAACGCTTTATGAACGCACATTCTTGGGAAGTTTACGGCCCACTGTTCTTTGTGAGAGTGAAGGACTTGTAAGAAGTCTTTGCTGGGGTGAGAACTTCTTAGCTTGGTCAAGTAATATTGGAGTGAGAGTCTATGATATGAATGCTAGATGTTCTTTGGGGCTTATCAAATGGGAAGAACATTCTTGGTAAGTTATTATGGCATTTACCTAAATCTTAAATTAGACTGATGTACCTAGCTCAATCAACACATTTTTTATTACACTATAATTTAGGCTGTAGCATGATCCTAGATCAGTGGCTTTGAAGTTCCTGCATCCTGTAAATTTTTACCGACCATGGATTGTCGAATCCTACTAGGAAAGGAGTTGAAGTAGAGCAAAATGTGACCTCCTCAGCAACATTTGTTTTTAACTCATAATTAACTTTTTAGGATAATGTTTAATGATGGAAAATGAATATACACACCCCACAAAAATTATCGCATCACATTTATTTAGTGAACATTTTTAGTTCTAGCTTAGAATAGTGAATCAAACTTTATTATAGGTAGTTACAATGTTTGAAATAATGTTATTATGAGATAGAAGTAAGTTTTAGAGACTATTCGCATCATATACAGGGTAAATGAAAAATCATTGAATTTAATTATCATACCCTTTTATTTAAAAAAACAAATATGGGAGTAAATTCTTTATTTTAATACCGAGTATTGCCACCTCTAGCCCTTATGACTGCTTCCATTCGCCTTGGTAGACTTTCAAACAGTCTGTGTATGTAGTCTTGCTCCATATTGTTCCAAATCACTTCGACTTCATTTTGAAGTTCGTTAAGGTCTCTGATCGGAGCCGGATGATGCTGAATCGCCCACCCTACATGATCCCAAACGTGCTCAATCACATTAAGGTCCGGGCTGCGAGCTGGCCAATTCATAGTGGCAACATTAACTTCCTCCAGATAGTCTTGTACTATCCTGGCAACGTGCGGTCTTGCGTTATCGTGCATTAATAGGAAATTCTCGCCTATAAATGGTCCGTATGGGATCACATGAGGTTCCAAGATGTCCCTAATGTATCGATCGGCTGTCATTCTTCCCTCATTTACAGCAACTAGCTCCGTACGCCCATGAAAAGAAATGCCTCCCCATACCATGATTGATCCACCTTCAAAACTTTCCATTTGACGAAAGTTGCATTGAAAATAACGTTCACTAGGCCGTCTATATACAGGCATACGCCTATCTGATGCGTATAAACAAAACCTTGACTCATCCGTAAACATTACGTTGGACCATTCTTCAAGACCCCAATCACTGTGTTCTGTAGCAAATTGTAAGCGGGCTACTCGGTGTTCCCTGGTAAGACGAGGACCTCTGGCTGGGACCATTGGACGGATGTTTTCTTCCCGAAGACGATTTCTAACTGTTTGCAAGCATAGCTGTACATTTCGAGCTGCTAAAAGATCAGTTTGCAGCATTCGAGCAGTGCAGTGCCGAGTTCTTAAAGCTGTAAGCCGTAAAAAACGATCATCAACAGCTGTCGTAATTCTTCTACGTCCTTGTCCTTCTCTTCTGGAATACTGTCCAGTCTCCCTGTACCGCTGAACTACTCTTGATATGGTACTTTGTTGAACACCCAACACATTTGCAACGTATACCTTTGACTTCGTCCATCCTCAATTAGAGCAATAACTCAGACCGCCTCTTCATTGCTTAAATGGCGTGTTAAACGCTCAGGAACATCCATGATACACAAAATTAGTACAAGATTGCAATTATCGTTCATACAGAGTAAACGCTACAGTACTAATCCTTATGTTGCAAATAAGAATCTTGCATTCTTTCACTGCTTATCAGAAATAAACAAATCAAAAAACGAAGATTTTTTTTAGACCACAAAAGTATCCTTTAAAAACTATTTACTCCCAAAATATACGAGGGACTTTCACATAAATGTTATTGTGTGCCGGAAATACAGAAAAATTATGGTGATGCGATAATTTTTGTGGGGTGTGTAGTTGAATAAACTAGTAATGTATTTTTGAATCACTGTTTACTTTAAAATGGTACACAATACTGGTGAAATAAATGAATTTATGAAATCATTTGTTGAAGCGCGATTTAAGAAGCAGCAGATACTTTCATAATATTATTTATTTTTTAGTATATCAATTGAAAAATTTAGATGTAACCTAAGATGGGCAGACAGTCGAACGCTTCTCATAGGCTGGGTAGATACAGTGCGAGTATGTGTTATCAGGAAGAGAAGCAACATTGAATTGGCGGTTAGAGCTTTACCTGAATATTTAGTTGACCCAGGTAATGTTTGTAAACGACTTATTTTAATTGAAATTAATCAGGTAATTATTTTGTTTAAAACTGATAATGAGCTACTGCGGCCGATGTTTTACAGTATATATCAAAACAATAATACATACTTATTTCAGTTTCCACATTTCAAACTGAATTTTATATAAGTGGAATAGCGCCACTTGATCAACAATTAGTCCTGTTGGGTGTGCCTAAAGAACAAGATGAGGACAATAAGAGTTTGCGTCCACAGTTGTATATAGTAGAATATAAAGACAATGATTATAGTGATATTTGTACTGATAGTTTAACATTGAGAGGTAAGTTTTTGTTTATTATTAAAGGACACGTTGTCTTTTTCTAAGGTGAATATATTTGCAGTACAAAATGCATTTGTATTTACCTACTTTGGGAATGGGCTCTAATTTATTGAGGTAGCTTTTTGAATTCAAATTCATATATTACCATAAAAAACGGACATTGCATTGGTTCGTCAGTAAGCCTTAACTAAAATAAAATCTACATATAAAACTAAACATTAAAATTTTATGACATATATATAGGAGGTTTTTTTACATATTCCCACAATGCATACATTTTACATTGTCATTGTTACCCCAGCCATGCTGAAAATATTTTTCAGTGGAATAAAAAGGATGGCCATTGAAAAAATGCTTGGTTCTTGCGCCAAATTTCTTGTATGGCTGCAATTCTCTATGCGGTACAGGCAGCGCGTTATACACTTTAATGGCCATAAAATCTGGGACCCTTCTCAATCAAAGTGGTAGAATGTCTAGGAACACACAAATTGTTTCCACCTCGTGTTGCAATATTAGTAGAACTGACAGACTTATTGGATTGAAACATGCTACATTTTTTGTAGACGAAGCAACAGAGACTGTAAAGGTACAGGAGTTATCACTCCTAATTTATAAAATAATGGTGCACAATGTTCTAAATAGGGAGCACCACAAATTGATCTTATGACCCTCTTCTCTTCTTAGACCCGGTTTACTGTCTGGTTGTGTGCACCCCAAAGTGTGATGCCATAAGATATTCGTGAGGGAATGTATGCATACTAGAATGATATTATAGAATGATGACTGACTTTATTTTTTAGATTGAAAATTGCATAGTTGGCTGAAGCAATTTTATTGCATATATATTTTCCATGCTCACTGCAATTAAGGTTTTCATGAACCACAACACCCAGAAACTTGGTACTTTCAACTTGTTCAATAGGTCTGCCTTGGACATTAATTGAGAATTGGTTGTTGTTAGCTCTATTTTGAAAATGTAAAAAAATCGTTTTTTCACCATTGAGGAGAAGGAAATTATTTTCACACAACTCCTGCATCCTTTTAGCAGTCAGATTTGCAACTTCCAGAGACAATTCCTCACTCCTGTGAGATTCAACAACAAATGTGTCGTCAGCAAATTGTACAATTTGAGCGTCTGCACTACCTATCACATTTCCCAGATCATTGCAGAATATTAAAAATAAAAGAGGCGACAGCAGCGATCCCTGCGGAGCTCCCAAGGGAGTTGCAACAAAATCATACCCAAAGGTAAAGTTAACAATGATATCCCTTTCACCCTTGACTTGGACTGCTTGAGAACTATCCTCCAAAAAGGACTTCACCCATTGCAAGCTGGTCCCCCGAATACCCACCCTTGCAAGCTTTGTGAGCAGAACCTTATGGTTCATCAAGTTAAAAGCCTTACTGAGATCGAAGTATATTCATAGAGCAGTCTTTCCAGAGTCTAATGAGCTAAGTATGGATGTTATGTGATTGAACAGTGCAAAAACCATGTTGTGTATTACTAAAAAAAGATTTGTTAAGTAAAAAAGAGAAGTCTATCATACATGGATCTTTCTATTATTTGTGAAAAAGTAGGTGGAACGGTGACAAGTCTGTAATTTCCAACATCCCTTTTGCTCCCTTTCTTATGTATGGGGATAACTTTACTATTTTTTAACATGGATGGAAATTGACCCTCCACAAAGGAATTATTTACAATGCAAGATAGTGGTTTGCAGATCACATGAGGAACCCTCTTTAGTAGGCTACAAGGGATCTCATTCATCCACAGGTCTTAAGAAAAGAGACTTTTCACAACCATCCTGGGCCCACATGAGATCTCCGCTGCCGTCCTCGCTGGGTTAACTACGGGACATTCACTAAAATAGACATTAAACAAATTACACACCCTTTCAGCATCAGTGATTGTTTCGTCTCCAATATCCAGTACCAGAGATTGGGTTTGCTTGGATCTACCTGTTATCTTTTTCAATATACCCCAAACACGTTTACCGACATTGTCCGCTGTGTTTATTTGATCATCATAATAATTTTGTTTATGCTCTTCAAGTGCCTTTTTATATTCATGTAGTTTCTCTTTATAAAGTTTATGTATATGATCTCCCTTACTATGACATTTTAACCAATGTAAATTTTCCATTTCTTCTGATAACTTAGTTACTCCCTGATCAATCCATATTTTTTTATTAGGCTTTGGACAGCTCTTTATTTTTATTTTTTTTTTGGAAATGCTTGATTGAAATAAAATAAAAAACTGTTAAAAAACGAGGCGAACATGTCATTAGTATTATATCCTTTATAGACATCTTCCCATTCTTCACGTTCCAGTAAAGAATAGAAGTACTGTTCATTTTCTTTTGAGAAGCATCTCTGTATTTTAGAAGATGCACTTTTAACGAGACTTACTTGGGGAGTATCAATATGCATGCATAGTTCTATCCCTTCATGATCTGACATCCCCATTTCAAATATTTTGGTAGACAGTTACAATCAAAATTAATTAAGATATTTTCAATCGCCGATGCTTTAGTCGAGAAATATCTAGTTGGGTCGACAATCAAAGGCCTAAAATTATATGACGAGAAAACATCAATCACGTTTTTTTTTGTGTACAGATTTATCCACAAGATTAACATTTAGATCACCACTCACTATTACCTTATTAGAAATATTTAAGAGTTTCTGTAAAAGACATTCAACTTTCAGCAGAAACATGGAAAAATCGGCTTGTGGGCTGCGATAGAGACTTATAATAACATATTTTGTATTGTTTACTATAAAACTACTTGCACAATGTTCAAAAGTCTGGTCTATGTTGTCAACTGAGCTGGCTAATAGTGGTCATAGTTCTTATAATTGGTAAGATTAGGCAGATTAATAAAGTACTATGGCATTCTGCAATTTTTGGACATGCATGTGCATCTGAAGCAAATAAAAGACCCAAGTTTCTTCAGATGATTCAGCCCTGAATTAAGGGCTCTCAGGCAGAGTGGCCACAGTAACCCTACAGGGTGAGGGTACAGATTCAGGGTTGTTAAGGGGTGGGGTCTTGTCGCCCCTTCTGTGGTCTCTCTTGACGGATGGTCTGCTAGCGTTCCTCTTGCTGTGGGATGTGGAGGTGCAGGCATACGCGCATGATCTAGTAATACTTATAATAAGCAATTCGCAAATAACTATCTCAGAGGATATGACTGGCGTAAAAGAGAACAACTATCTGTGAACCCGCACAAAACAGTTATAGTACCGTTCACAAGGAAAAAAAGGCTGGAAAACTTGAGACCACCTTCACTCAAAGGAGAAACTATCCCATTTGCGAATACAGTGAAGCATCTGGGAATTACCCTAGATAAAACACTTAACTGGAATGCGCATCTGGATAAAATTGCTGCAAAAGCGAAACTGTCATTATGGACTTGCAGACGCATTTGTGACATACATCCCAAGCAAATGTACTGGCTATATATATAAGAACAATGATAACATATGGAGCAGTAGCTTGGTACTCTAAGAGCCAGCAGATCTCCGCGAGAATCAAATTATCCTGTCTGGAAATTAGTGCAGCGCTTGAGTGTCTTCTAAATCTGCCACCTCTCCAAATAGTACCGGACAGGGAAGCCAGATGGGCTACGTATAGATTGACACAGGCGGAGATCAACAATCCGCAGGCGATGATCATGATGCCCATCAAGTTGAAAAACGCTACTGAGCGGGACAGTGTGTTGGTTCTACCATCAGATGTTATGTCTACCAAAACTAACTATTACCAGGCTTATGATGTTCTCCTACCAGAGAGGAACAAATGGGCAAAATACTCCGAGCATCTGAGAACAACAGAAAATAGTTGGTTCACTGACGGCTCCAAGAACAATGATGTTACAGGAGCCTCTGTATGGATTACAGTGGTAAGGTTGAGCTTAAGTGTTCCCTATGCAAACATGCAACCATTTTTCGGGCTGAAGTTAAAGCCATTGATATGACTGCACAGTAGCTCATAGAATGGCGAATAGAAACTGTAAAGGCAAGTCAATCAAAATATTCTCGGACAGTTAAGCGGCTTTAAAAGCTCTTGAATCTAGTCGTTGTTCATCCAAGGCTGCATGAAACTGCCAGGAACTACTTACCAAACTAGGTAGAGAACTTACACCGATCTGGATACCTGGTCATACAGGATATGAAGGCAACGAAAGAGCTGATGCTCTTGCGAAGCAAGCGGCCACAACGGCCTTCTTAGGGCCAGAACCAGTGCTGGGAATAGCTTATAACACAGCTAAAGAAGCCCTCTCTAGATGGACACAATAGCAGTTTCCAGACAAATGGAGAGAGTTACAGGGCCTAATTCAAAGATGAGAGTGAATCTACCATCAGGAGTGAGAACTAAACAACTTGGCCGATAACGGGTGCAGGCTGTAGTTGGCATGTACATTGGCAATTGTCGGCCAAGAAGCCACATGAACAAGATATTTCCAAAGAAACTGAATGCTGCTTGTGCTTGAAGAACGAAGAAACAATGGAGCATGTTTTATGCTACTATCCAGCAATGGAAAGAACCAGACAAACGGTGTTTGGAAGTTCTCAAATTACACTTACAGATTTGAAAACTATCCACCCCAGGAAGCTATTCGATTTCCTGAAAAGGATCGAGCTTCTGACCTAGTGGAAACCACAGATGTGAGCCATAATAGACCAAGGGTCGCAGTGGAGGGCCCCATTTGGACCCACTCACGTGTACAAATACAAATACAAGGGCTCTCATAAAGAAGAAAATTGCTGGCGACAAAAAGGCCATGGAATAATTTTAAGGTCGAACCTACTTAATTTATGTAAAAAAAGGTATGATCAAGACCTGACCAGCAATTTCATGTAGATATTTCTGAAAATATGTAATGAAGAATGATTCCCATGTTATGTACCTGACAAAGAACATAAGGAAACTAATCTATAAATTTTATGCCTTAAGGGAAATACTGAGCAAAAAATTGCTAATCTCTGTATATAAATCTATTGTAGAATAATTACTTGGATATTGCATTGTGGTATGGGGTGGCCTGTACAACAAATCCCTTAAACCCCTAAATATTGTCCAAAATTATATTATCAAAGTAATGTATAAGAAGAGCCAAGCTCTACTCGACGAGATTGCTATATTCATTAGAAATATTTGATGTTCGTTCCATTTACATTTCGGAAATATGTTATTTTGTTTTTAAGAATAAAGAAATTAGCAAGCATGTAAATCATACCCATGAGACTAGAGCTAGAGAAGATAAAAAGTTACAGATTCCAAATAGTTATACAGGTTTAAATTTACGATTCGTTAATTACTTGGCTCCAAAAATTTTGAACATTTTACCTTTGAAAATTAAATGTATTAGTAAACAAAGTGTATATAGGAGAGATTGTAGGCTGTATATTTCTAATAATTTGGAAAAGTTTGCACTACTATTCTGACAATAGACAGTAAAAGGGAAGTAGAAACACAGGGTCTGTGAGTAGAAATGTGTAGCATATATCAGAAAGATAGATATATGATTAACAAATAATGTTAGCACGTATGTATGTTCAGTCATCTAGGTGCTGTATTATACTCTGTATCGTTCATTCATTTAATTCATTAATTATAGTTACTGATCGTAATATATGGTAATATAAGTGGAAATTCTCTTTCAATTGAAGAACGGAATGTGTAGAAGAGTTACTACATTATTTGTTTGCCATTCCCGCGGGTATGCTCTAAACGTGTTTATTAGTAATATAAATATATTTATTAGTAATACATATCAATTTGGACATTGTCCTTATCTGAAGGATTTACAAGAATCATCAAAATTCGAAATACAAAGGTGAGTATATTGATAATTCTCATGTGTATAGGGATGTTGCCTTTGTATTGAGAATCTGTTCTGTGTTCTCAGGAATTATCAGAACTCTACTAATTTTTAGTTCAGTCAAATTTGGAGTATTCTAATATTGTGTGTGGTCTCAATATCACATCTTTCAGATATGTTTTTTTCTGAAATTTAATTTAATATAAAGAAAGGTGTTGTCCACATATAGGTATTAGATAGATAGATAGATATACAGGGTGTGTCAAAAAACATGCGCCAACGCTCGGACGGAGATTCATCATCCAAAAATAAGAAAAAAATTTGATATAAACGTAGGTCCGGAAATGCTTAGTTTTCAAGATGAACATTTAAAAATAAATCGGCTTTTTTAAAATATCTTGAATATCCTTTGTCTGATTTTGTTGAAATTTGGCAGCGTTATTTACAGTGATATGGGGCTAATTTTTCTTTAACTAGATTAAAATTATCAAGTCCAGTGGCGTCCCCGAAGGCACCATGTCGAATATTTTTGTCGAAAATAATGTACGCCACTGACTTTTTTGCAATTTTTATATTTTTTTATGATTAAGCCACTAAAAATAATTTTTTTTGTCTCTTGAGTTGTTTTCATATCTTACCTCGTTTTCGAAAGAAAAAATAAAAAGCATATTATTGCATGTCCCTGGACAACAAAAACATGCACCAACCAACGCTCGGCGAGAGATTGGCCATCCAAAAATACTAGAAAAAGTTCTAATAAACAT
>MU185505.1:77162-111381 GCA_016904865.1 Pissodes strobi
TATTTATTTATGTTTATATTTAATTTTTAGGTATCTGTCCAAGAAGGTTGTAAAAAAATTCTAGTGTCTGATTATTTTAATCTGCAAAAAAAGTTAGTACACGTTCACCAAAAAGGAACTTCGGTGTCGAATGAAGTACTCTGTGGTGCTTGTCATTATAAGCTCATCCAAAGTGGTATGTTTAATATAATCAGTTTCTTAGGCATTTTTGTAAAAAACAAATTTTTTTATTTTTTGATTGCACAGATATGTTTTTAGATATGTCGAGGATAGGCGGTCTGAAAATGTTTAACTGCAAACATTTATTTCATAATCAGTGTTTGGAAGACAACGCGACTATGTGTGTGGTGTGTTTCCCTTCAGAAAAGGATAATTGAATTGAACTCGTAAGTAACATTCAGTGATTAAGTTGCTTATTCGATTTTCACAATCTACATGGAAATGTTAAAAAGCGGATTGCAAAGACTAAACGTGAAATATTTAATATTCGGGAGATGACGCATAATATACATTTCCCAAAAACGTGTCCTTAATGATTTTAATTTAATTAGAACGTAATGGCGTCAACTCAAAACTGAATATAAATGGATTGCCTGCTTATTATCTTAAGATTGTTCTGCAGATGCCTATTTATAATCGTTAATCTACCATTGCTTAATTTAATTAAACATTCTAAAGCTGGTCTAATCTTTCAGGAAAGGTAAATTTATAGAAATAAAATATCTATATTTATGAATAATTATATTTTCGGCTTGTTGGCAAAAGTCTATTACCAAAGCATGTCAGTTTCATCTCTGTCGATATTTTCCCCAAATTTCTCAAAGTATGGCATCATAGGCAATTTGTAGGGTTCAAAGTTCATAAAATAGTCGAGAGTAAATGGCATGATATTTTCCGGCTTTAAAAGCAAAACACTCTGCAGATAGTCCGACATCATATCTTGAATTTCTGGATGATCTTTTAAGTACGTTTTCATCTTGAATTGGGCTTCAACCTGGATAAATAATTTTAAGTACTATTTGAATAAAAGCAGTTTGAGTATTTTGCATTAATAAAGTCTCATCTGAAGCACGGAGTTTGCTTTTGGGGAGCACATGCTGGATACCTATTTCAGAGTGTTTGTTTTGCAAAAACGAGCCCTGCGTTATGTTTGTGGTGTGAGAGTAAGAGACTTGCAAACCCTTATTTTTGAAGGAAAAAATTTTTTTACTTGTGTTTTTATATTAAACTCCCAATTCCGTCAACTTCTAGAGTGAGAAACTCTCTAGTCTATGGTAGCCGCCAATTATTTAACCATCTTCCACAAAATATAAGGCAAATATTTAATAGAACCAACTTTAAGCGAGAAAAAACTGCTTGTTGCGAGGGTCTATTAAGATGTGAATGAGTTCCTTGAAAATCGATTTTAGCTTGCATATGTTAGATTGTCTTCTATATGTTTAGTTTTAATGTGTTTTAGTTTTAATTTTAAATTTTTAATATTTACATACTCTATCTTTTAGCTATTTGAGCTTTATCAATAAGAATTCATTCTTTGTATAATAAAGCATTTTGAATTTGAAAGCACAAGCAATCTTCAACATTTTGTCACTGTTGATTAGGAAATATATTTTGCTTTCAATTGATGAGGTTTATTTTTAATACAAAACATTTTTCAAAATGTTGCATTTCGCTGCACTCTTTGAATTTTTCTCTGATATGGACCCTGCATATGAGCCAGTTTTAAGTTGTCAAATATATAGTAAATATTACAAGAATATATTTGGGAGAAACAATGTTTATTGTGCAACTGCCCAATAAACAGTTTTTGGGTCACTTGATGTTTCGTCATAATACTCCTGTAAAGAAAGTTATATTATGTTACTACCTTGCAGTCCAAGTATTTTGACACCAACTCCATGTTTGTTTCCCATGTTTTTTTCAGTGCTATGAAATCGTAGGGTACTGGTTTGCCAAATGTAACACATATAGGGTTTATATGAATTATATAGGGGCATCCGTCCCATTCTTGACTTACTATCAGCCCTAAAAAATGTGTTTTAAAACAGGAAATCTCAGAATAATAAAATATTTCCATTATTAAAGTTATTGAAAATACCTCACCGTAAACTGTCATTACTGTAACCGACGAATGCATTATGCCACATTCTTCTATTACCGAACGGTATATTTTGCATACATCCACAGGGTGGCCATTTACAAGGCCTGGCTTCGGTCCTTTGCATTCCTAAAAGATCGTTTAAAAACTCACAATACATCAGTACGAGTCCCATTTATCATATTTTAGTAATAAGGATTTTATTTCGCTGATACCGAGCGCAAGTTCAAGTGGTTTAAAAATTCTGGAAACAATTACTTAATGTAGGCTAATAAATCAAATTATGAAAACATGGCAAATACTTTAAGTAATGTAATAATAAATAGATATAATTCAAATATAAAATAGGTGAGATTTAATAAAGAATATGCTCCCATCATTTCGCTTCTTTTTGCGGTCTGAAATATGTCCTACATTTTTGTACCATGAACTCTCGAAGATTTTTCAACATTACATTATTTTCATACCTATAACCTAGTGCAAAGTGTATTAGGTGTCTGTATAGCGAGTTTCTTGTGCGCACTGTATTATGCTCTCACACTAACCCAAACTAACCCTAATTCGCAAAAGGTAAGCGGCAATGATGTCCAATCAGAATTACATGGGATATATCCCTTTAATTTGGCTACGTGAGTTGTTCGCCAGGTTTGTTTGTGCTTTGTTTCTAGTTTTCCGGGTTGTTTAACACAGGTA
Source organism: Pissodes strobi (assembly GCA_016904865.1). Lineage (NCBI taxonomy): Eukaryota > Metazoa > Arthropoda > Insecta > Coleoptera > Curculionidae > Pissodes > Pissodes strobi. The sequence continues at coordinate 79,954 of MU185505.1, forward strand.
TATACAATATATACAATTATGTTATTAGTTAGTATTGGGAATCCTTCTCGAGAAGAATGGAAAATGACTTTTATGGCCCCCAAAAACAGATGTGGAGATTCATCAGAGGCCAGAGAAAAGAAGCAAGTGAATTTATTAGTACAAACCACATAACGAAGGAAACTTTGGTCCAGTATCTTAAAGAACTGTATAAAAAAGAAGATACGGAAAGTATACCGGACACCCCAAAAATCGTAACTAACGAAGTAACTGAAATAGAAGAAAAGGATATAGAAACGGCATTAATGAAACCAAAGACAATTATACTACGATATAATTGTCTTTGATGAAACCAAAGACAATTTTCGTAGTATAATTGTCTTTGATGAAACTCCTCAAGAACAGAAAAAGTCCAGGCCCAGACGGTATTCCAAATGAACTTCTTAAATACGGCGGGAGAAGCATGAAACAGCAGTTAGCAGCCATTATTCGCAAAATCCTTTTACATCAAAAAATTCCGGAGGAATGGCGCCTAAGTACCTACTGTTCAAAAAAGGAGACAAAAAGATACTCTCGAACTACCCAGGCATAAACCTTTTAAATACAAAGCTAGCTAGTAACAACGATTATAACAAATAAAATAAATGAACTCACCACATTGGGTGATGAACAACAAGGATTCAGATCAGGAAGATCTTGTACAGATGCGGTATTTGTCATGCGACAAATAACTGAAAAATCCATCGAGTATAACAAACCAGCCTTCGTGTGTTTTATAGACCTGGAAAAGGCGTTTGACCGAATACAACTGGAGGACGTGGTACACCTTCTATACAACAGGCAAGTCGCACATAACATCATAAAAATCATCGAAAATATTTACCAATATACAAGCCAAAATTAATGGCACAACTACCGAAGAAATTCCTGTAAATAGTGGTATTCGACAAGAAGATTCCCTTATCTCCTTATTGTTCAACATCGTTATGGACGAAATAATAAAAAATCACTCGTAACCTGAAAGGGTATGAAATGGGGAACAAAGACGTCAAAATCCTATGCTATGCCGATGATGCCGTTCTGATTGCAGAAAACCAAGATGACCTACAGAGATTACTATTCAAATTCAGCACAACGGCAAAAAGTCTAAAAGTGAAGATATCTGCAGCAAAAACGAAATGCATGACCACCTCAAAAACACCTATCAGATGCAAACTGGTTGTGGACGATAAAATTATGCAACAGGAGATGAAATTTAAATACCTATGCATAGAAATGTCAGGATACGGTGACATCGAGGCGGAGGTAAGAAACCAAGCGGCAAAAGCAGCACGAACCTCAGCTTACCTGAACGATACAATCCTCGAAACAAATATATCGGAATCAAGACCAAATCCCGAATCTACAAGGCGGTCATCCGACCTATATTAACATACACAAACAAACTGGACCAGATACATCGAGCACAAAAAGAATATTAGAAACCACCGAAATGAAAATAGTGCGCAGGATCGCTGGAAAAACACTTTTTGACAGGGAGAGAAGCGAGGACATTAGAAGAACATGTAAAATAGACAACGTAAATGAATGGATACTGGGAAGAAAGAGAGAGTGGAACGAACACATAGATCGGGTGAATGACGACAGAATGGTCAAAATAACTAGAGACAAGTCGCCCTTAGGGCACCGAAGCGTTGGCAAGAGATGGATCGACAAACTCTCTAATAATTGAACGGCATAGGATACGATGAAAAACAAGCAATTTGCTTACATTAAAGAAGGAAGAGATATTATTAGGTCTTGCGTGGGTCGAGGAGGACATACACACATAAAATATATACAATGTCACGGTATAATGCCTCAGTGAAGTTGATACAACATATCACGGCTGCTGGAAACTTAAAGTGTTTGCCTGGGAAAGGACAACAAGTGCAGCGATGCGGGCAATGCTGAGGCTTCAGCGTCAAGCGTGACAAGACTTATGCACGTCTCCAATTTCTTATACCCAGTATTTCCTCAGCATCCCTCCGTACCCCATCTTCCCAGCGCAGCTTCGGCTTTCCTACCGGCCTCTTTCCTTCAGGTTTTCCTGTGAGCACCTTTTTTGGAACCCTGTCATCCGGCATTCTTTGGGCATGTCCTGCCCATCTCAGTCGCATCAGTTTTATATGCATTGAATCCGTGGGTTCCTCATACAACTGGTATATTTCATGATTCATGCGTGCCCTCCAGAAATTCCCTTCGTTTACTGGACCAAGAATCATTCTTAAGAGATTTTTCGTTCGAGTCGGTCTAAAAGCTCCGCGTTTTTGGCTGAGAGTGTCCACGTTTCAGCTCCGTATATCAAAACTGTGCGGATGATTGTTTTGTAGACTCTAAATTTGGTCTTCCTGTGTACATCTCTCAATTTCAAGATGGGTGGTATTATTGAGTCGTATGCTCTATTTGCTGCGTTGGTCTTTTTTCTAATTTCTTTGGTTTCGTCGTTGGCATGTGATAAGTTTAAGCCGAGGTAGGTAAAGTCCTTCACTACTTCAAAGTAATTATCAAATGTGATGTTTTGGCCTAATCGATTGCGTTGTTGTCTGCGTTGCAGTAGTAGCTTGGGTTTTTGTTCATTAATAACGACACCTATTTCCTTTACTGCATTTTCTATCTCTGTGAAAGGTTCCTTTACGGACAGTATTGACCTTGTCATTATATTCAGATCATCTGCATAGCCGATAATTTGATTTGATCTATTTATTATCGTTGAGGTTACGCTTACGCTGGCCTTCCTTATGACGCTTTCTAATGCCAAATTAAAGAGAGTTCGGACCAGCCCATCTCCCTGCTTCAGTCCCTGGAATACCCTAAAAGATTCGCCAGTTTCTCCGTCCACCGTTACACATGGCATTGGGTGTTACTCATGGTCAGTCTTATTAGCGTTATTAGTTTTGGTGATATATTTAAATCTAGTAATAGTGAATAAAGCTTTTCTCTCATAAGCTTGCTTAAAGTCAATGTAGAGTTGATAGAGATTACCTGGTCTGAAACCAGCTTGGTATTCGTTTAAAATATTTTGGTCTAAAGGTTCTAATTTGTTTTTAATGATGGTTGTGAAGATTTTGTAGGCTGTGCTCAGTAGCGAGATGCCTCTGTAATTCTCACACACCAGCTTGTCTCCCTTTTTGTGGATAGGGATAATAATGCTGGTTTGCCATTCTTTGGGGAGTTCTTCACTGCTCCATATTTTTAATATGAAGTTATGCATTAGCGCCATTAGTGCCTCTCCACCATACTTAAAAAGTTCTGCCGGGATATCGTCAATTCCAGGTGCTTTGCCATTTTTTAGCTTTTGGATCGCTCTTCTTGTGTCTTCTAAGGATGATGGTTCTACCGCTGGTTCATTCACTGCCAGATCTAGTCCACAATCGGGTATATCTTCATTTTGATTACTATCGGGATTGGAAGTGATCTCTCCATCTTTTCATAATTTGATCTGTATTTGCCACTATCTTTCCACTCTTGTCCTTGCATAGCGTAGTCTTCGGTTTGTATCCCCGTTTGAAATAGTTCACCCCTTTATACGCTTGGCGAGGGTCGTTTGCTTTAAAATCTTCTTCGGCCTTTAAAATAATTGCGTTGGTATGCTGTCTTCTTTTCTTTTTTAATGTTCTGTTGGCCTGTCTGCCATACCCTGTCGAAGGCTTTCTCGATGTCGAGGAGAAGCAATGCTGTTGATTTTCCCTCGTTGAAGCCATTACAGGCGTCTTGTGCGACCTTCGCCGCGAGCATAGTAGTACTATGTCCGCGTCGAAAACCGCACTGTTTATCCTCGACATCAAGAGCTTTTCAGTAACTTTTCCTAGAGTATTTAAAAGCGAAATGGGGCGATACGAAGCGGTTAGCTTCGGTTCTTTATTCGGTTTTAAAAACAGTATTATTACTTCGTTCTTCCAGGGAAGGGGGAAGTGTTGACGACGTATTATTGCATTTACAATGTGCATGAGAAGGATGACGGCTTTTTTCGGCATATTCTTGAATAGAATATATGTAATGCCGTCATCAGGGCCTGGGGCTTTGTTTCCGGGCAGACGAGAAAGAACTTTTTTGATCTCAGTAGGGGTGACCAGCATTTTATCGAGCACTGCGGGGGCAATCGGGTACTTTGAGCGCTTAAATTGCTCGGTAATAGGTAGTCTGCGAAAGCCTCCGCTTTCCCATTATCGTCTATTAAGACATGCCATTATGGTGTATATCAGTATTTTTTACGGTGCCTCCACGAACTCGCCTGACGAGTTTCCACAAGGAACCGTCTTCTTTGTTAATATTATTTACATATGACATCCACGCCTGATTTCTGAATGTAAGTATTTGGCCTTGATTGCCCTCGTGAGCGCCGCGAACGTGCTTGATCCTTCAAAGCCCTGTTTCTCTGCCACCTACGCCGGATACGGTTCCGGAAAGTGATCAGGTCTAGGATACTATCAGGTAGTCTGGATGTGTCTGTCTTCTGACAGTAGGACATATTGCGTCACGGACGCGCTGGATGTTTGCGACTAGAGCTTGCACCTCACTATCAAGTTCTGGGATAGTGTCTATTTGCCTTGGAATAGTAACTGCCTCGCTTAGCCTCGCTCGGAAGTCTCTCCAATCAAGATTTCTGTATAACATAAAAGTTTCCTGCGGTTGTTGTACCGTGCCACGCAGGGAAATTCTGATTGGAAGGTGGTCCGAGTTTAGAACGTTCAGCTCTTGAAGCGGCGAGGTGTTGGTTATTCCTCTGGTAATAGCAACAATATCCAGGAACGATGGAGTTGGATAATATGCATGGAAGTATGTAGGATTTGGAGTCTGATGGTATACTATGTCGCTGTTTTGTTCGATTATCCTGCGTAGCAAGTGTCCGCTACTGTTGGTAGTTCCTCGCCAATCAGCATGGGTTCAGATCCCCCAACAGCAACGTCTTCTTGCCAGCAGGAAGTAATTCAAGAATGTCGGCATCCGTGAGGCGGAGATTCAGAGGAGTGTAAGCGCCGCAGACCCGCAAGCCACCTTCCGCCTCGAGAGCAACATGCTCGATGACGGTCCGTGCGCCTAGAACGCGCTTATAACGGAAGGACTTGCGGATCAGTCAGGCCACACCTCCTCCGCGTCGATCAGGATTACCAGATCTCAGTACATGGAAGTCGCGAAATTTCAGTGTGAATTGTTCGTTTATTTTAGTTTCCAAAATAAACTCTATATGGATGTCAGGATTATTGTAAATGAAATGCTTAAACTCTCCGAGTTTAGAGCGGATGCCGTTACAATTCCAACTAAATATGTTTATATGTTGTATTTGCTGAAATCCTCGGTAAAGAATTTCATAGAGGCTTGGAACATTTCAAATTTATTACCCCGACAAGATTCTAAGTTATTCGCGTAATCATTAAGAGCATTAATTAATTCTCAATTGGATTTAACTCTGATGGGAACTTTTCCGCACCCAGAGCAAACACCTTATACTATTCCCGTCAAATCGTTTTCTCAGTTTGAACGGGGACCAACATAAGCTCATAAAGCGACGTATAAAATTAATATTTGTTTCAAATAAAAAATAGACTTACATAAATATTTCGGCACATATCTCCATTGATATAGATTGTTGATAGTTCAAAGGTGCCCGTGTACTTCGTAATAGCCAAATATCTCATAAGAATGAAGTTGGCTCCTTCTCCGATCATATCTTTTGTCTGGCTTAGAGGGTAGTATTTTCTATTCTCATTTGTCGCTTGGCGTGTTTCCCGATGTTTGACGAAATACTTATTTTCTTGAAGCGCGTAGTACAATAATTGTTCAGTACATGTTTTGTCTTCATGAACAATATACCTGAAATTAACGGACGGAAAACTATTTGCATCCATCATTGAATTTTTTAAAGAGTAAATTAAGTAACTTCAAAATTCAGTTACTAATAAAGCCACATGCTCTAATTCATCAGGTGATTGAGGACCTTATTATGTTGACAGAATCTTTTACTATGCAAGACTTTGTTTTTATTGCAGCTGGCTCAAATAATATTAAGAACAAAATACCAATCTCCTTAAGAGAAATTTACAATAGATTAAGATATTGTTCACATACTAACGTAATAATGGCTTCACTCCCCTACCTTAGGAAGACACCAAATTTAAATAACTCTACATATGCTTTGAACAAAAAACTATTTAATTATGTGATAAACTTGTATAGGCATTCTTGTGGTACTTTTTCTTTTTTTGATTGTAATTCTAATGCTTAAGTGTTAAGTAAAAGGTTAATAGCTGACCGTTTGAAAAACTGTATGGGTAAAATTTTGAGTAGTTCCAATAATGTAAAAAATCTTCGGTTTATAAAATTGTCTAATTTAATTGATAGTAAACAGCTAATTAATCAAACTGATATGTCCTTGCATGATGCGTTGCGAAATAGCTCCCAGAAACAGTCTGTGGAAGCCCCAGAGCTTGTGACTGGCACTAATAATGATAATAATATTATTAATGATGATAACAATAATGACCCCAATGATGCTTTAAATAGGAATAGGGATGGCAAGGGGGGGGGGGGGTTACAGAGCTGGATGATGACTGTGTTTTTGTTTGTGATGGCGCCAATTCGGCTTCTGGTGCTGGTTCTGAAGCTGATTCTCAATATTTTTTTATCTCTAAAACCTCAAATAAGCCAAATGAGGTAACCTACATTTCTAACAATGTTCCAGGTATCTTTTATATTAACATTCAGTCAATTAAAAATAAGAAGTATGACTTGGAAGCAATGTTGCATGATTGCAATTTTCATGTTTTGTGTTTTGCTGAGACATGGCTGACGATGATTTTGGTATTAACAGTTTTGTCGTGAATGTGGTCATGGCGGAGTTGCAATTTTTGTAAGACAGGAATTTTCGTTGAGGAACACTGATGTGAGTAAAAATTGTTTGGAAAAGATCTTTGAGTGCTGCGCGGTGGAGTTTGACTTTCAGCAGATAAGTGTAACAATGGTAGTGTGTATGTATAGAGCTCCATCCTCTGAGTCATTGCTCAATCATTTAGCGGCCAATCGTAGGCCTATTATAATCTGTTACCTCTTTGGATACACAGGATAAAAATTATTTTTTTGCCCTGCTTAATAGTTTTAATTGTGTGGTTACTGTGTTCACACCTACTAGAATATCATTTTTCCACGGTCATAGATAATGTAGCTACAGATATAGATGGGAAATATTTTGAGGTAGGAATTCTTGATGCAGGGCTATCTGATCATAGTGCCATACTCTTTAAGCTAAACATGGCCAGCCCGAAAAAACCATGCGTTAAAAAAAGAATATTTACTGATAGGAACCTAAACTTACAATCTAATAACGTCTTGCAAATGCGTTGGGATTTCCCGCGTTTTGCTACTTAGCAAGAGAAATCAAACTTGCTTTGTGAAAGACTTAAGTTTGTTGTAGATGAATATTTTCCCCCTAAATCACTTAATCATAGAAAGCACCAAAACTGGTTGACTATGGGTATCAAAACATCATGCAAACACAAAAAAGAGTTGTTTAGATTTCTTAAATCCAATCCTGACTTAAAAAATACCGTTCAATTCTAAGGAGTGTAATTGCATTGGCTAAAAGAATAAGTATCGAGAGGGAGATTCAGGAGTCATCAAATATTTCTAGGTCTGTGTGGGCCGTTGTTAGGCGCGAATCTGGAAAATTTAGTAGGTCAGTGAACTGTGAATGGTGCATATGTGATAATGACAGAGAAATCTATAATAAGAAAGAAATAGCTGAGTTATTTGTAGATTATTTCACGAACGTTGCCTTAAATGCTCAGATCCCGGTTCTTCCGCAGCCGGTAGTTAATGTTTATTGTCATACCCTATTTCTTATCCCCACAACTCTCATGGAAATTGTGCAAATTGTTCGCTCCTTGAAGAACACCTCATCAGTGGGATTTGATGAAATTCCGGATAACTTCATGAGGTTCTATGTGGAATTGTTGGCGCCATGCATTTCTGATCTCATCAATTCTTCATTTGAATCTGGGCTATACCCGCAAGAATTTAAAATAACTAAGATAATTCCTGTTTTTAAAAAGGGATCCCAACTCAGTGTTTTTGATTATCGTCCCATCTCCGTATCGTCAATTATAAACAAAATAATTGAGAGGGCTATTTATTGAAAATTGCTCAACTTCCTAACGACTAACAATTTGTTAATTACGTCTCAGCATGGTTTTACTAGAGATCGTTCAACTAAAAGTGCAATACATGACATGTTAAGAGAGATATATGCAAGCAGAAATGGGGGTAAGAAATGTGCCACAGTTGTATATGACCTATCCAAGGCCTTTGATACGGTTGACCTTAACATACTTCTGGCTAAATTGGAAGTATATGGTGTGAGGGGTGTGGTACTGAACCTGTTCAGGTCCTATCTTTCGGGACGGCAGCAGTATGTTAGGATTTCTGAAGGGAAGGATAGATCAGATTCTTCACTTCGTACTGTTGGGTCTGGGGTACCTTTTCTAATATTTATGAATGATTTGCCAAAATATGTTTCGGGAAAAATGATCATGGCCTTAGTATTAAGATAGAGACTGCTGTGAACGAAATGAAGAAGTGGTTTAAGGCAAGTAGGTTAATATTGAACGTGGGTAAATCCAGCATTGTCCTGTTTGAAAGTAAATATGTTTCTGTGAGTACTATGCCTTTTCAAATTCAAATTCTTTATTTCCATAGACATTTAAAAAAGATGTATCGGAATTTTCAAGTTACATATGGGAATGGGAATGGGAATTAAGTCAGACTAAGTACATACATACATCCAATCACAAACTAAAATTTAATTAAAATTACACAAAAAATACTCTGTTAAGAAATAAAAAGCAAAGTTGGTTAGGGTGGTCTTTAAAGTCTTCCTAAATATAGAAAAAGTTTTAGCATCCTTAATAAATTGCGGAAGATGATTAAATATCTTCAGAGAGGTAATTATAGGACCCTCCTATACCTGGGCCAGTCGTGCCATAGGGACATAGAGTTTATTGGCATTTCGAGTTTTATAATAATTTATGTCCCCTCATTTATCATAATTTTTTGAAAATCTGACTAGCACATTGTAAGATTTAAATATTTATTACTGTTGGGATTTTTTGCCTTACAAAAGTTTGGCCACATGATTCTCTGAATGGAAGTCTAAACATAGTGCGAATTATGCGCTTTTGACTAATTAACACCCTTCCAATACTACATGAATTTCCCCAAACATACAAACCATAGGCCAGCACAGAATGAACAGCCGCATAGTAGAAGGTTTTGATCGTAAAGGCATCGATGGAGTCTCTAAGCTGCAGAATGGCATAGTTGCTGCGCGATAGTTTGCTGCAGACTGCTTCCGCTTAATCGTTCCAGGACAAATGTCGATCAAAAATAATTTTCAAAAATTTAGACGAGTCCTGTTGGATTAAGTGAGTTGAGCCCTCCCTCAGGAGTAAGCTTCTATCCTGAGTGGCACGAACTGGAGTGAAAACCATGGAACTGGTTTTTAAGCTGTTCAAGCAAAGACCGTTTTTCTTACACCAGCCTGCAATATATTCTATACATTTGTTGGCTCGTGAATGAAGTGTCTCATAGCTCTGCCCAGCAATGATGGCTGACGTGTCATCAGCAAAAAGAGATAAATAATAGATGTCATCAACAAGAATAGGCAAGTCACTTATGAATAACAAAAAGAGAATTGGACCGAGTACACGCCCTTGCGGAACTCCAACTGCGACAGATAGCCAATCGGAGAGTGATACTTGATCACCAACAGTTAGTTTAACAGCCTGAGTCCTATCAGACAAGTATGACTTGATCCACTCGAAAGCTGGGCCTCTTATACCATAATAAAGAAGTTTATCCAAAAGTACGGCATGATTTATGGTGTCAAAAGCCTTAGTAAAGTCAAAAAAATAACGACAGACTTTAGTCTTGACTCAAAATTCGCTAGTATTGTGGCATAGAAAGATATTAAGGCATCTGCACTTGATAACCCGGGTCGAAACCCAAACTGCCGGCAGGAGAGGATGTCAAAATCCATCTTTTAAAGGCCTTTTCGAAGATCTTAGAAAAAACCGACAACAAGGCAATAAGTCTGTAATTATCCACTAGAAAAGTCTCTTCTTTTTTTGTGAAGAGGTACAATAATGGCAGCCCTTAGTTCACTTGGAAAGTACCCATATTGGAAGGATAAATTTATGAGGTAGGTCAAAACAGGGACAACACTATCAACACACTCGCACAACAAATTACATATCCTTTAGATACAATTTGTGAAACTAAAATATTGGGTCTCAGTGTAGACTCTAAATTGACTTTCAGCACTCATTTAAGAAACCTTAACCTAAAATTAAATTCTATATGTTACACTATTAGATGTTTGAGAGAGATAATTTCCATAAAAATTCTAAAGTGTGTGTAATGGCTATTTCCATTCCAAAATGACCTATGCTTTATAATTCTGGGGTGATCAAGACTTAAGCATTCGGATATTTAAGGCTCAAAAAAGATGTATCCGAATAATCCACAGGCCTGCCCCGCGGACATCATGCAGAAATTGTTTTACGGATAGCAAAATTATGACCTTGCCGTGGTGTTATATTTACAAAATTCCATTGAACACTCATAAGTCTAGAAAACATTATCCATCTACTTCTACTAACCAGGAATATTATCTCGGTAAAGATTTACTCAGACCAGATTTTCCACATAGCAGTGAATATCTGAATAGTCCATTCTATCAGGGAATAAAACTTTACAACCTGCTGGCATTAATCTATTTAAAAGAAAAATTAAAGGGATACTTATAAATAATGTCTTCTATGATGTGTGTGAGTTTGAATCGTTTCTCAGTAAAGCTTGAGTGTGCTGCTTATGTAATGTAGATGCATTTGTTTATTGCTGTTGTTCTTTATGTAACTGATATATGATTGTGTGTTTGTAATGTGATTTGATTTTTGTATTTGTAATTTTATCTCTGACAATTTTACTGTACCTGATTTTAATATATATTTTTAGTGACGTGTCTAATGCAAATATTGTAAAATGGACAATAAACGATTTTTGAATTTGAATTGACTTAATATATATTTTTTAAGATGATACCACGTGTATACTTAACTCTGTCCGTCTCTCTTCCAGTGTATGAAAGTCCTTGTCAACCCACGAGATGATCCTGGATCCAGCGTTCTCCCCATCCACGTCGAATTCAGACGACAAGTGAACAATGAACTTTTCGGGCACTTTCTCGGCTTGCTCTTGGAGAAATTCGTCATACTTCTTCAGTTTTTCTGCCTCCGATTCTTCCTTTGCGGCGCCATCAACGACAGTAGACTGTCTCAATTCTTGGAAATGAAAAGTTTGTAAAATTATATCAAGCGAATAGCTTTAAAATGTGTGTACAATTTTGAGTTTGTCGGTGTGTGTCGAATGCCCTTAATTTTGCCGAATTAGGCTTAAAGTTAAAAACAACAGGAATTAAAGTTGTCATGAATTCACTACAGTGACAAATAATATATTCTTGAATTTATTTTCTAGTAAAGCAAACAAATACTAATTCTCATAACATGTTTGCAGGCATTGATTTTGCTTATTTAATAATTAATATTTATAACTTCAGAAATATTGGAAAATCGTTCTTATATATAAATACCGTAGCATATTCGCTAAAACTCCTATTATTGAAAATACGGAGGATTTTTTTGTTGAAATAAACAGTAATCAATATTTAGGATCCGCTTTAAAAGATTGCTTGCTAATTTTAGATTTAAGAATCGTTCATCAAGATATTTTCAGATCTGCTACTGTTCAGAGCGATATTTATGAATCCGCGTCACAGAGAATAAACTTAAGTAATCAAGTGCATTTTGAAAACAAAACTTTCCCATATACCAAATGATTATCATCTATGATCACCTTAAACAAATACAGAAGAATCTATTTAGAATGTTTATGTTTCCAATTCCTACCTTTCTTGATTTGCTTGATCCTTTTCTCGATATGTTGATTGATCTCTTCTTCGGTAGTGGTTGGCTTGGGCGGAGGGAGGCCCTGCGCCATTTCAACTTTGAGGCGCAGACCTCCAACTCCTTGAGGTTTAACCTCGTTACTCGAGGTCGGTATTTGGTGGTCAACGTTACTTATCAGAAGAGTTTCATCGAAGCAAAGTTGTCTTATCAGGGTTTTGTCTAAAGATTGTGATGGAAAATAGATTAAATTATGCACCACAATATCGGTAAAGAATATCACAACTAGTATGTATTTATTTCGCTTTTTGCCCATTAGAGTGATGGTAAGTAGGTTAAATAATAGACTTTGAGAAATGGGACGCTCCAATCCATATTCACGTCCGAGCCAGTTTAGTAATTCTAGACATCTAGTCACACATACTTTACTACATTTTTATGGTTATTCAGTGGACCTCATTGTACGTTTTTTCATAGTTTTTCTTGGAGAACTCCCCGTGACATTCATGTATTTTATTTTCTGTACTTTCTTGCCAAATAACCTCATTAAAATAGTACTAACCAACTAATCGCTAATATTCTGCTTTCAAAAATTCGTGTGTTTCACACCTAAACATATATACAACTAGTTATAATCAATATTTATTTATTTATCGCTTGAATAGTTTAGTGTTGCTAAGTTATAACCTCAGAAGCATATTGTTTTTTTTACTCGGATCAAACTTACATATATTTGCTGATGGATGCTGTATAATGTAAATAAATCTAGGAATTAATTTACATCCAAGGGACAAGCATGTATATTTAAGGTTTAAATTGTCATGAAGGAAATTGACACTACTTGCAAAAATGTTCGTTTTCTGCCATTTAAGATACGTAATTGATCATGTAGGTCAGAAAAATGCCTATTAATAAAAAGAGAGCGTTGAATACCGCTTCAGATTTTCCCAAAAATAGCTTGATTTTATCAATTTGATTGACAATATGGATCGTAGCGAACTGTAAAATTTGTCTACTAAATGAATTACTATAATTTTTATTTATTTTGTAATTTCTATTAGAAAATTCCTAAGCACTTGATCGATTATACATTTTGTGTACAGGGTGGCTCGAATTCGAGTCTATGCATGGGGAACTCGAAAACCGTAAGAGATACAGTGTCGGTCAAATTAAGGCAAAACTGGGCATTTAGGTGAATAACAATATGTCGTTAAGAAAGTTTTAAATTTCCGAGTATTTTCGGAGATATCCGAAAAAAACAGAAATTTTGAAAAATCGTTTTATTTTTTTCCTGAGCTTATTTCAAAACGAATTTCAAATTGAATTGCACTTTTGCATTGCCACGTTTTCCGCTCTATCCAATGATAGTATCCAATTTGGAATTCGACTTTTCACCTTCAAGAGATCATCATCAACTCTCGTGTAAACGGTCCTTAACCCGTCTTAAATTTAGCAGCGCGATCATCGCGAATTAATATCAATCCGAACTCATAGATGGGGAGCTTTCAAGAATTACTTACTGGCATCTGAAATGAATGAGACACAGTCTACACAGTCTCGTTTTTAAGCGTTGCCAAATTGTCAAAATTACAAATCACTGTTGGTAGAATAGTCTCGTCATAGTATGTATGACTTTTTAAGTAAGCATTTGTTTGTTAATTCGTGTTTATTATCTTCTGTTTTTATATACTAGCATCTTCTAATTAACGTTATATAGTAAATACTTAAAGTTATTGAACGACCCACAGTATCTTCTGGTTTATTCCCAACTGATTTTTTCTTCGCACTGCCTTAGATTCTTCATCTTCTTCAAGTGCCTATTCGTTCCGAATATTGGCGATCATCCTGGATATGATGACTTTGTTCACGGCTGCTCTAAATAGTTCGGTAGTAGTTTTTGAGAACCATGTTCTTAAGTTTTAAACCATGATATTCTCCTTCTTCCTGGTGGTCTTCTGCCATAAACTTTCCCTTGGAGAACGAACTTTAAAAGGTGATATTTGCTTTCGTTCCTCATAATATGTCCGAGGTACTCAAGCTTTCTTCTCTTGGTGGTGTTCATTACTTCCAAGTCCTTCTTCATTCTCTCCATCACTGCCTTGTTGGTCACTCTGTCCACCCACGATATTCTCAGCATCCTCCTGTAAAGCCACATTTCGAAGGCTTCGAGTCTTCTTTGTGTTGCCTCGGTTAATGTCCATGACTCCATCCCATAGAAAAGAATCAAGAAAATATAGCATCGGAGGAGTCTGATTTTGATGTCGATGTTGAGGTTGTGACTTTTAAACAGTTTAGTCATTTGGTTGAAGGCGGCCCTTGCTTTCTCTATTCTACACCTGATCTCCTGTGAGTGGTCCCAATTATCATTGATCATGGTTCCCAGATAGGTGAACTGTGTTACTCTGTCTATTGGTGTGTTGTTGATCGTTAAGCCGTATCTTCCACCAGTTTCTCTACTGATTACCATGAATTTGGTTTTACTAGTGTTAATTTCTAAGCCATAGTTACTGCTGACGTCTTTTATTTTGTTCGTTAGTTCGTGTAAGTTGTTCATGTTGTCAGTGAAAACCACAGTATCATCTGCGTACCGGATGTTGTTCATTCGTTCTCAATTCAGCAAAGATTTCCTCCGAGTAGAGATTAAATATGAGTGGTGACAGGATACAGCCCTGCCTGACTCCTCGAAGAATATTTGCTGTGTTGGTTTGCTCTTCTATATTAATTTTAATAGTAGCTGATTCATTCCAGTAAAGGTTTCGGATGATCCTTAGATCTTTATCATCAAGACGTCTATCATCTTTTCGTGTTTTATTCTATCGAACGCCTTCTGGTAGTCTATAAAACAGGCATAAATATCACAGTTCATATCCCTACAGCGCTGGAACAATACTTATAGACAGAAAAGTGAATCTCTTGTACCCATGCCCTTCATAAATCCAAATTGTGTATGTGACACTTTCCTCGCAGATCCTATAGATTCTTCGATGAATGATTTTGAGGAACATCTTTAGCATGTGACTCATAAGACTAATTGTTCTGTAGTCACCACATGCTTTGGCTCCCTGTTTCTTTGGTAACATTATAAATTCATAGATAAGCCATTCTTTTGGAATGTTCCCAGTATTGTAGATGTTATTAAAAATGCCAGTCAGAAATCTGATGGACTCTCCGTCAAGAAGCCTGAGAAATTCTGAATATACTCCATCGGGTCTTGGAGCCTTTCATTCCCTTAAAGTATTAATGGCAGCTCTAACTTCCTCTCTCATGATATCAGGTCCGGACTCAGCCTGAATGGGGGGTGGTACTCATATCTCATCAAAAAACAACTGTTCTATATACTTCTTCCAAGTTTCTTTAATAGATTCTCGATCCACAATCAGCTCTCCTGCATCATTTACAAGTTTTCCCACATTTTTTCTTTTTGAACTTTCCTGTAACTTCTCTCACCTTCCTATGCTTTGCAAAACTTCTATTTCTTGGCATTTCTCATCCAATTCTTTTTGTTTGGCCTCTTGATTTTTCCTCTGTATGTCCCTTTGTATGCTTTTGTATGTTGAGAAACTGTTCTTTTGTTTTCTCCGTTCTTCCATGAGTAACAAAATTTCTTCTGTCATCCATGATTTATGTTTCGCTCCATCATTCTTCAGGTACGTATCTTTGACATTAGTTGTTGTTTCAGCAAGTATCATTATTTGTTCTTCTGTGTTATCAATCTCCTCCGCAATCAGTCTGCATTTGTCGTTGATGTCTTTACTTGGTTCCTTACTGTGTCGTTCTTAAGTTTCCTAAGATTATATTTTGGTTGTTTTCTTTTATGTCCAATCTTAAATTTTGTCCTATATTCTTCGACAAGTGGATTGTGGTCCGACTGTATGTCTACACACGGGTATGTTTTCACGCTTGTGAGTGAAACTGTTTCTATATCTTCGATTTATTAAGATATAATCTATCTATGGTTTCGGATGATATGGTCTTTTCCGTCGTTTCTGGGAGAAGTGCAGGTGTATAGTCGTCTGTCTGGTAACTTATAGAAGGTGTTTGTTATTACTAAGTCATGTTCGGATGCAAATACACTGAGAGTTTTCCCCCTTACGTTTCTAACGCCAAACCCGTGAGGTCCAATGTGTTTCCCTTCTCTTCCCTTGCCTATTTTGGCATTGAAGTCACCCTTAATGGGTGACTTCAATAAGGATTTCTTGTTTAGGGAGTTTCTTTATAAGATCTTTAATCTGAGAGTAAAATTCTTCTACTTTCTCCTCACTGTGATCAGTGGTAGGTGCATATACCTGTAATATTTTGTGTTCACTGGTGACGTTCATTGGCACAAAATTAGTGACGTGTCTAGCAACATCCTTTCTGATATTCAATCCCACTCCATGTACGCACCTTCCATTAGTTGTTCCAGAATAGTACAATCTCCATGTCGCAGTAGCCGGAGCCGGGCCGCCATCTCATCTGACTCACTCTCATGATCTCTATATTCAATCTTCTCATTTCCAACAGCGCATTCTGAATTTTACCAGCTCGGGCCATTGTCCTCACATTCCATGTGCATGTTCTCTTAATTTGCTTTGTTTGCAGTTTTTTATTATTCATGTTTCCATTCTTATTTGCTCCCCCCGGAGATCCGATCGGGGAGCTTGAAACTCCGGACTCATTTAATAAGAACATATCCATGATGTCGTACTAGGGAAAAAAGAAAATACTTGAGGTTGTTTCCCGTTGCCTTCCTCAAGGGGAGGATATAGGAAAGGTATGTATGGATTTTGGTTAGGATATAAGGATAGGACATGAAATACCTCCCGGTTTAGGTATGGGAGATTTTTCAAGGCTCGCGTGGGCACGTGTCTACCCGCTACCAGATATATGAGGTTAAATAGTTTGGACATAGCTGTTGTTAAATATTCTTAATTAAAATCATTCAATTTTTGAGCACTTTGTATTGAACATATCTTCAATAGGACGTTGCCATGACAACTTCTATAAACCAGTCTTAAAATAAACCGGACAAAAATTGAAATATCCCAATTTTTTTAAACAATTCGCTCTGACTCTAATACTTGTAATGGCAGGAAACAATTGAAATTATTACCGTCAAAATGGCAAATTATGCTTTTATTTATTATTGCACTACTTATACCGTGAATGTTACATACTGATAGCTGTGTTGAATATTCTGAATTAAAAGCATTCAATTTTTGAGCACTTTGTATTGAGCATGTCTTCAATAGGACGTTGCAATGACGACTTCTATAAACCAGTCTTAAAATAAACCGGACAAAAATTTAAATATCCCAATTTTTATAAACAATTCACTCTGACTCTAATAATCTTTTTCTTTTAAATACTAACTTAATTTTTTTTTATCGTTTTTCAGGTGATATTGGCGTTATTAATATAAATATGTGTTTTTAATTTTTTTTATTCTTTGTTTTTAATTTTATTTTTAGTTTTTTTTTTTAAATTACTTCTTTTCCTTTGGCATAATTTAACATAGCTAAAGTTAGTTTTTATAATCTCTAAAAATATTTTAATTTGTTTTTTGTGTTAATTTAAGTGTTAATCAAAATAAAAAACAGTAAATAAAATAAACAGGTTCGTTTATTTTTTTACCTCAAAGGAAAATAAATAATTTAAAAAATAAATAAATATTAAAAAAAAAATTAAAATACTTATTCATATTAGTAACGATAAATCGATAAAAAAAGTTAAAGTTTGTATTTAAAAAAAGAAAGTTGATGATGACCCCTTGAAGACGAAACGTCGGATTCCAATCTCTGGACTTTTTTAAACTTTCTAAACGGCATATTGTTAGGCACCTAAATGCGCAATGCTGCCTTAATTTGACCGACACTATATCTCTTACGGTTTTAGAGTTCCCCATGCATAGACTCGAATTCGAGCCACCCTGTACAACAATAATTATATTTGTTGAGTTGAAATATCGTTTTCGAGGATGCCTGTTTATTCAGCAATAATTTAGGGAAATAGTTGGTGTACAACAACGATGCTTTTCCAGGCTGTGTATGTTTTTTGTTAAAATTTTAGGTTTTAAGTGAAACGTTTTGAGTTGATCTTATTTATTTAAATAATTTTAAATTTTAATTTCTACGTTTATGATGCTATTACCTAAATATGTATGACGTTGCATGTATTTTCTATAGTTAACCAATAATCTTAATTCTAGTATAAGTGAAAAGTGATACTATGTAACTTTGTTTTATTTTTGTTACCTAAAACACGTGTGACAGTGTAATAATATAAACATCTTAATATTAAATAAAGTTGTTCTTTTTAGCCATTAGTGCCTAGTCTATTTTAAATTAATTTGTTGCAAACCTTGGTTAAATAATAGTAATTTTAAGACGATTGCATCAGTTTTATGGCACAACCATAATTATCGAGCATCATTATGAGCAAAATTATTTAAGATGAGCCACACTTGGCATCGACCCCCTCCGATTTGGCTGTGTTTTTTGTGGGCATGTTACCCACGTAGAGAGTAGTCAAAAAAGCCAAAATATTAAGTCCCGCAAAAATTTATTGGCTAAACTGTAGTCATTTTTCGTTTTTTTTTTTTTCACATTTTTTACTTGAATTTGGATATTTTCGATTACGCAGAGATTTTTTTGTACTAAGTGGCTGAAAATTTGTTACCTAGTGTAAAATGGACCAAGGCCACAAATTTGATCTACGACAAATATCTCCAAAAATATTGACCAAAACCTCCCAAAGGTCCCAAATCTTGGGAAAAAATTTTTTCTTTGCCTATGCGAGGCTATAGAGAAAGAACCAGCGAATCAATGAGCACGTACCCAGATTTTTAAGACAAACCGTTCAGAAATTGCGCGGCTTCAAAGTTGGAGGTTTTTGTTTTCTTAAAAAAATCTC
Organism: Pissodes strobi; assembly: GCA_016904865.1. NCBI lineage: Eukaryota > Metazoa > Arthropoda > Insecta > Coleoptera > Curculionidae > Pissodes > Pissodes strobi. The sequence continues at coordinate 98,817 of MU185505.1, forward strand.
AATTTTTGATCTCGTGGGACAATGTCCGACCTATTTTTGTAATGCACCTGGCTTTCCTGGGGCGCTTGGTGCGGGCAGCGGGAGGCGACAAAAAGTGACAAACGTGCGCTCTGCTGCAGCGCAGCGCCCTTAGCCGGAGCGCTAGGAGAGTTCAGGGAAGGCAAACCGGCCTAACATGCGCGTTGGATAACTTACCTACCAGGGGGCTTCGGCTGCTGGCGCCCGGCGCTGTGCTGTGCACGGGCCAGGTCCTTCCTCTCTCCAACCTCACCAGCCCTACTGTCTCTCCCGTCCAGTCTCCTCTGACGCATTTAAAGATCATTTGCAGGCGTAGCCGACTATATCAAAATCGGCCTCTCCTATTGGTCAATCCGCACGACTCTCCGCTCGCTTCGCTCGCTACGGGGGCTCAAGAAAAGGAAACTAACCAGGTGCTAACCCAATCTAACTCAAGACATACCCAAAATCAAGAAAAAAAAACTGTTTAGGAACATAATCTTAAAAAAAAGCAACGGGGTTCGAACCCGTGCCGTCCAGGTGAGACCCAACTATCTAAACCTCTACACCACGAGAGCTCTTGCGACAAATTGATTGCATCACGAAGACATATTGTAACACGAGATGGGTCGACCAATAGGAGAGGCCGATTTTGATATAGTCGGCTACGCCCGTAAAGGATCTTTAAATGCTCCTCTGACGTAGTTGAGTGCGTTACCAATGTCCTGGTTTCGAGCCTTTGTACCTCTCCTGTGGTCAGTGGTGTTTTTGGGGTAAAGTTTGACGGTCTAAATAGTGTATTGATATTTTGCAATGAATGAGATACATGAGGTTCTTGCCAAAGTAATTAAATTTATTTTTATATGAAACAAAATAATAAGAGCCTTTAATGGGACCTTCTCAAAATTCTCAGTGTACATTTTGTCCAAATCAGAGAAAGTCAAATCCATTTTGTTAAGCTTAATTCTCTTCAAGTGCTACTTCACAAAGCGCATGTGAAAGTGGAATTGTTGCAATTTTCATGTCTTTTGGCTAATTTAGCTCCTTGGCTGGCAGATTTGGCATCAGGAGTGACACATCCACTTCTGATTCGTCGCTGTAGACGTCGGTGACCATTGTAATGGATCGGTGTTTTGCCAGGCGAACAACAACATAATTTCCACTGAAAACACTCACAAAGTGTCGGATGGTCTGGGGGCCTTGGTGAGGGCGTCATTTAAAGAAGGCTCATATCATACTGGTCGACCAGTGAGAGGAGACTGGATGCGAGAGACGGTAGAGCAGGAGAGGTTGGAGGGAGGAGAGGGGAAGAGCCTGGTCCGTACCCACAGCACAGCGCCGGACGCCAGCAGCCGAAGCCCCCGGATAGCATTTTTGTATCGAGCATCCAGTAAACCGCTTTTTATAGCGTGACTGTAATATAAATGTTATATAATTGTTGGCTAGAATACCCCCGTTACGTTTCTCCAAATATTTGAACACTTCATGCATGGCCCTCCGCTCGCTTCGCTTGCTACGGACCGAACCGAAATACCCAAAATATGAAAAGCCTACAGATTTATATTATAGTCGCGCTATAAAAATTCGGGATCTCGCACGCTCGATACAAATAAGCCCCCCGGGTAGGCAAGTTATCTAACGCCCATGCTTGACAGGTTTGCCTACCCTGAACCCTCCTGGCGCTCCGGCTAAGGGCGCTGCGCTGCAGCACAGCTCACGTTTGTCACTTTCTGTTACCTCTCGCTGCCCGCACCGAGCGCTCCAGGAAGTCCAGTGTACATCGCAAAATAGGCCTGTAGGTCGGGCATTGTCCCACGAGATCAAAAATTGAGATTTTTGAATGAATACAAAAACCCCCAAGTTTGAAGCCGCGCAATTTCTGAACGGTTCGTCCTAAAAATCTGGGTGTGTGCTCATTGGATTCGCTGGTTCTTTCTCTACAAGATAACCGCCTCGTATAGTCAAAGAAAAGATTTTTTGAACATTTCCCCAAGATTTGGGAATTTTCTGGTAAATTTTGAGAGTTTTTGGCCAATATATTTGGAGATATTTGTCGTAGGTCAAATCTGTGGCCATATTCTTGTTCCTTGGTCAATTTTACACTAGGTAACTGATTTTCAGCTACTTAGTACAAAAAACCTCTGCGTAATCGAAAATACCCAAATTCAAGTAAAAAATGTGAAAGAAAAAACGAAAAATGGCTACACGTTAACCAATAAATTTTTGCGGGACCTAATATTTTAGATTTTGGCTACTCTCTAGGTGGGTTAGTTTGGGTTAGTAACATGCCCACAAAAAGTTAGCCAAATCGGAGGGGGGTCGATGCCAAGTGTGGCTCTTCTTAAATAATTTTGCTCTATAATACAAATAAGAGTCAATACTCCATACCCATATCAAATAATGGTCTGAGTGGTGTCTATTAGCTTTTGTATTCCACCTTAAGCGCCTGGAAAACTGGATTTCGGATGGGACGAGAGTTAATTGAAAATGCCAGCTAATGTCGACAAATCGGTGCTTGTAGATGTGTTCTATATTGTTGTGGAGGATTGTTGCCAGACAAATTGTTGCCTATCTCTCCGCCTTAGTTGTAGACTTTTTGAATAAGGCCACATCGACTCTGGCCCCAGCAGGGTGTAGAATGCACAATTGCTAATTTTAGGTGACTGACCCTAACGAAGCTTCATTCATCATCATCATCATCATCATATAGCCTCTGTTTCCATCCTCTGCTGGACATAGGCCCCCTCAAGGATTTTCCATCTATTTCTATCTTGTGCTGTTTTAACCCAATTCGTCGTAATTCTTTTGATGTCATCTGACCACCGGGTGGGAGGTCTACCACGGCTACATGTGTCACTCCTTGGCCTCCATTCAAGAATCTTCTTCGTCCATCTCGCAATCTTGCCACATGTCCCGTCCATCTCCATCTCCATTTGAGCTTCGCAATGCGTTCGATAACATCATCTACCCGTGATGTTCTACGTATCTCCTCATTTCTTACTCTGTCTCTCAGCGTCAGATATTCTTCTTTGTAACCCACATGTCTGCTTTTCTCTACTTATTTTTATCACGTGTCTCGTTTTATGTGAGTTCAGTCTTTTCTTGTCCGATCTTAATGTTGTCAGTGTCACTGGGTATTAGGTTTGTCATTATTTTGGTTTTGGTTTCGTTAATTTTCAGTCCCACCTTCCCTGTGGCTGTAATCATTTCTTCCAGCATATCTTTAGTTTCTTTTAGGTCATCTATTATCAACACTATGTCATCCGCAAAGTGAAGGTTATTTAAGTATTCTTCGTCAACTCTTATTCCTTTGTTTTCCCAATTCAACGTTTTAAAAGCATATTCTAATACTGTTGACAATAATTTTGGTGACATAGTGTCGCCTGGCCTTCCCCCTCTCCTGATGTCAATTTTGTTGGTGGTCTCGTGGAGTTTTATAGTAGCTATTGAATTTTCATATATATGCCTGATGATGTTAGAGTAGTGATAATCTATTCTGCATTGCTCCAGAGACCTTAGGATAGCTTCGATATTCACCGTGTTGTATTCGGTGGTTTTTTCAATTAAGGTCTTCAGACATTGTAGGTGGTCATTCGTACTATACCCTGAGCGGCACCCAGCCTGCTCTCGAGGTTGATAGAAATCGAGTTTTAGGAGGACTTGTCTAAACGTAACACACTTCACTATTGAAAGCGGAGACTTCAGTGCAAAAAATGGACCAAAACAGAACCATCAGAAACCGTACTGGGCAACTGTGGTACCCCAGGCAGAAAGGAACGCGGTGGCAAATTACTCCAATTCCTATTAGAAAGAAATATGCACCAAATGAACAGCTTTTTCTACACGAAGCCACACAGACGATGGACGTGGCAAAGCCCTGATGATATCACCAGAAACGAAATCGACTTTATTGTAACTGATAAAATATATATTGTGAAAGATCTCTACATGTAGTGACCATCGATTAGTGAGAGCAACAATAGAGATATCACAAGCGCGGAGAGACATAAATGATAAACAACAAAAATAACAAACCATGGACCCCACTAGAAGAGACAACCAAATTCGAACAATACATGACAGACTTCCAAAACCTAAAATCTCCAACAGACGATGTTAACAGCCTCAACAATATAATAACCGAATCAATCGCAGATGCCCAAGATAAATTATGTCCGAAGAACCAACAAAAAGAAAAATAAGTCCCGAAACGAGAGCAAAAATGGGACAGAGAAGAAAATTAAGAGAGGACAATATAAGCCAAAGAGAATTAAATATAATCAACAAGAATATATCGAAAACCATAAAGAAAGAGAAAGTATAAAAATGAACAAGTAATACGAACATAAACTATAAACAAAGGTACAAAAGTATTAAAGAAAAGACTATCTACTGGGAAAGAACAGATTTTCAAATTAAAAGACAAAAATGGAAGAATTACACACAACAGAGAAGAAATACTACATATAGTTGAACAGTTCTATGGAGAGCTATACACATATACTAGCACCAAATGACAGAAAACCAGGAAAATTATGTACCAACAAAAGTAGTAAACCAAGGCTCAGAAGAAAGGCCGGGTATAACGACAGACGAAATAAAACACGCTCTTAGAAAGATGAAAAAGGGCAAAACTCCGGGAAAAATCGAGTGACAACAGAAGCAAGAACTAATAAATAAAATACAGAAACTATTTAACTTGTGTCTACATAAGCAAGAAGAAATCTCTGAAAAATGGAATAACATCCTCTACAAAAAGGGAGATCGCACTGACCTTGACAATTACAGACCCATTAAACTGCTAAATCACCTATATAAATTATATACACGTATACACTTACCAACAGGAAGCTTTGTTAGGGTCAGTAAATTAGCACTTGTGCCATTAATAAAACCCTTGGGGCCAGAGCCGAGGCGGCCTTATTCAAAAACTCTACAACTGACTGAAGTGAAGAGATAGGCAAAACAATTTGTCTGGCAAAATTGGTGCTTTAAGATTGAAAATCTATGATCTTAATTAAGCTTTTAAACATCTTAATATTTAATTTTAACTGCTATTTTTGACGTTGTAAGATAGATAAGAAACTAAACTCCTTGTTTGGTTAATTTATACCTGCATTTCATTTACTTAATCCTTAATCACTAATGTTGAAATTACCGACGCAAAATTCCGGAAGTACTTCAGTCAAATCGAATAATGTATACTGATGGTGTGCCTTGGTGGCTTTCTTATACTCTTCTTCGTATAAAACAGTTCTATCCACGTCATTCACCAGATCGTTTAGTAGGTCTTCTACTATGAACAAAGTTTTTTGTTTTTCTTCGGCAGCTGCTTGTGCTGTAAATTATAAGCAAATTTCTATGAAAATATAGCAGACTGAATTTGATACTGAAGATAACGTACTGTCGTATTGACCTGTTCGTTATATGTTTAATAGCCTGTTTTTAATTAAAAATAAAAAGCTAGTTTTATAGCGTCCCTTTTTCCATACATAACATGACTGTTAAAACGGTAACGGGACTCTGGCATAATAGTGAATGTGTTTGAGATTATTTACAAACCTAGCTCATTTATGTCATGAAAATTATATGGGTAGTCTTCGGGAGCTGCAGTCTGACATTTAAGATACTCGATAATAGTATCCTCCAAATATTTCTCAATAGAGCCCGTTTTGTTCTGCAATTCTCCCATTTTTAAGAAAGTGTCAATGAGGATTTTTGTCAGAAATTTTGAAGCTTCACATTACCAGTCAATAGCTGCGTCAGATTTTAAGTACCAAACTACTGTTAATGTAACTTTATAAAATCATTATAGGCGTATTCTTTTATTCACCGGTGGATTCAATCATTGGTGAACCGATGTTTTTACGGTTGACATTTCTAGGGTCCTGTCGTCACCAACCGGTGGACACCGGTTCTGAGAAAATAAGAACGCATTGATTGAAGCTTGACGTTTGACTGACGTTTAAATACTATATAAACAACAATAAATTATAATTTTTGCAGAAGTTTTTGATAATATAAAATGAACTCTGTTGCGGTCGCCTTAGCGGTGATAGTACTGTATTCCAGCGACTCCGATTCTGATGATGATGACGAAACCATTATATTAGTAACTCAGAGATCCAGATCCAACTGATTTACAATTTTCTTTATGATTTCTAACATCATTTTTATAGAGCTTAAAATACTTTTCAGAAATTTCTTCAAGGAAAGAAGGATCTATAATAAATAACGACATATCTCACATAAAGTCTCCTTTTAAGGTTTTATATTTCAACTACCACACAACATTTAAGATTATTTTACACATATCATTTTAGTAGGTTTAGTGGAAAATTTACTCACCCTTTGAAGGACGAGTCAATTCGTATTTTGTTTAAAAAACATTAAAACTAATACCCGAGTTGTGCGTTAACAGAACTTCAATGGTCCATTATATTATTGTTTATATTTATATTTATCTAAACAATTTAACAATGATTCTATGTATCAAAATTTGAAATTCTAAATTCAAAACAAACAAATGTTAAATGTATAGGTTAGGAAAATTACTCCCCCCCCTCATACAATACAACGAAACAACCGACTTGGCGAGTCGGTGGAAGCTGATGCCACCATACGTTAATCCATCGTGAATAAAAGAACACGATTGAGACACAACCGACAGCCCATCGAACAATAAAAGAACGCCAAATGGCTCAACCGGTGCAATCGGTAGAACAACCGTTGAAAAAAAGAATACGTCATATTTCTGGTTATAATGTCTACCAACCAGGGTTGGAATAAGAGTCCTACTTTTTGAAGTAATTCGAACTTTCTTTTAATTAATTCATACTTTTAAAAAATTTAAATTTTATTTACCTACTAAAACAGATTAACAAACACTTTTCTTCAAAAGTCATAAAGCATAACAAAACATGCAATTTTTGTAAAACAAACTGAAAGCATTCACTGATTAAATATTAAATAGGTAGGCAACTATATTTAGAATCTTCATTAGAAAAGTTAATTTTCCAGCTTTTTCCAGACCTAGTCGATGGTATATATCCGAATGTACCAATCCGAAGAATGAAAATATTCTTTCCACACCTACGGATGAAGGTACTACTGCTGTCACAAGTTGTTTAATGCTATTTTGCACTACAGGATCTATCTCTGTTAGTGAATATATTGACATCCCCACTCAGCATCTGCCATGTTTAAAATAAATCTGGCATCAGAACCTGATTACACAAGTTTGGAAACTCTGCAGTAACAGATTCCAAAGCCATTTGCTTTTCATTTTCGGTTAAAGTTAAATTTTCCTTGATGTTTTTTGAAATAACTTTTTGTTTTGCAGTGCTGTCTAGCCCCCCCAACTGCAATTCTCTTTTTTCATTAAATCCAGTATGCACAATATAGGTTTTAGTGGAGCCATCGGATCTTCAGCATTTTAGGACTATGTTAGAAACCAATTTATTTATCTCATTATCAATATCATTTAATGTCCAGTATAGTTAATTGCAATAATTATTTCTTACAGGAAATTGAGGCAATAAACTTATTGATAGTCAAAATAAGCTTTATTGTTTTAACACAAATTGTCTTAAACAAAGTAACAAATTGAAGCATGCACTCAAGCATGCATTCATTACAATAAAGAAACCGATATAGCCAATAAGCTTACAGGATACCATTAAAAGAAGAGAGAAAAAGAGAAAAGATACAACAGAATAACAAAATACATTAAAGCCCTCAAATAAAATGTTCAAACAATAAAGATAAAAACAGTACAGAAAAATGTCAATATTACTAATTTAAAATTAAAAATCCAAAACTTATTTTAAAATTCAAAACTTCCCTCCCCTCTCCTTCCTTCTCCCTTCCTCATTCTCTAGTTCGTCATTCGTGGAAACATTTAAAACTTAGGTACTAACACATACAGACTCAATTTAAAATTCTCACTACATAGTCATTAAAACTTATAAGGAAAAATGTAAAATAAAACACAACATAATACATTAGGAAAATATCTAGAAGAAACACAACAAAGTCAAGGTTAAAAGGAATCATTATAGAACTCTGAGAGAGTGTAATAAGGCGGCAGATTAAAAGCTCTTTCACCTTAGATCCAAAAATGCCCAAAAAATAGATTTTTTTGTTAAAGCTGATGTTGGGATAGTTAAATGTAAGTGCAATAATTAATAATTATGCAGATTTTTATACAATATGCATGTGACGTCTAGTATATAGAGACAAGTTATAGTAAGAATCCTCTGCTGCATGAAAACATCCCGGCAAGAGTCGCGAGATTTTGCCCAGAGAGCAACTGGATGAGATAGTTGCTCGCACTACCCCAGAAACAGATCCCATATCGAATTCATGACTCTATGAGTGCGAAATAGACAGTTCTTCCCATCTCAGCTCCAAGTTTCCCACACACCAACCTAACAGCATAACATCCGGACGCCACTTTTCTCGCACGGTTGGTAATATGAGCCGCAAACCTGAGCTCACAGTCAATAGTAATTCCAAGAAACTTAGTGCTCATCCGTTGCTCAATTGGCCTTCCCATAACAGTAACATCAAACACCACCCCCTTAAAGCACAAAGCTTTGGTTTTTTTAAAGTTTAGAGAGAGAGAAGATTTGAGTCAAACCATTGTTAGACTCTCTCAAGATCTGTTGATATTGTTGCGAGCAGTGAATCTCTATCTGAGCCATGCCAGAGGATTGTTGTATCATCGGCAAACAGAGTGAACTTTCCCTGTATATCAAGATTTGCCAAATCATTGATATAGAGGAGGAAAAGTATTGGACCCAGGACAGAACCCTGAGGCACCCTCTATGACAAGCACCCGCTCTCGGAATGGTTGGAGCCCACAAAAACACGCTGGCGACGGTCTTTTAGATAAGAGGAGAACCATGATAGTTCCACACCTCTGATACCATAGTACTGAAGCTTCCGAAGCAGACTCTCAGGACTAACACAGTCAAAAGCTTTAGTTAAGACACAGAAAACCGCAGCGGATGCTCCACCCCCATTTATTTGGTAATAAAGCTCATGGAGGAAGTTGTAGATAGCATCATTCGTGTTTAAGTTCTCCTGGAACCCAAACTGAGTGCTATTAACAATATTATTCAATTTTAAGTAGGACACTATACGATACTTAACCAACTTCTCGATCAATTTTGAGAGGGTGGACAGCAAGTAAATTGGCCTAAAATTTAAGGGATCATGATGATCTCCATCCTTATGGACTGGAATAACCTTTGCGGATTCCAGACATGGTGGGAATGTGCCCTTGGTCCATGAGGAGTTTATTGCTTCAGCCAGTACCTCCAGACCCTCATCAGGTAAATTCATAAAGATCTTGACTGACAGTCCATCATCTCCTGAGGAATTTTTTATTTCTGATTGAGCCTAGTGTTTTTTTTTTTCAATTCATCTAAGTTGGTGGGGGAAAAGAAAAATGAGTTTACAACTGTAATTTGCGGTAGTAGGTTAATTGGATCAATTGATGGATTGAGGTCCTGTTGGAGGTTCTGGGCAATGTTACAAAAAAAAAAACATTAAGCTCATCAGGAGTGATCTCAGGGTCCGCTGCAGCCTGATAGTTGTTTTTGGCACGGATATCATTGGTTATTTTCCATCATTCTTTCGGTTTATTTGAAGAATTGTCCTTGCAGTCGGAGTAATAGAACTGTTTAGAAGCCCTGATCAGTTTACGATATAGAGAACGGTATGCAGTAAAATATTGATGAAAATTTGGGAAGTTAGTGTATTTCCTTATGAAATGCAGAGATCTGAGATTTCTCGAGGAGGTTTTAAGACCTTTGGTAAACCAAGATCCTGTACCACTGAAGTGTATCCCTCGTTTTGTTTTTATTCTCACATCAATATGGGATCGGAGGGACCAAGTATATGATTCCAGGATAAGTTTGCGTGCGGAACTTATCGCAATTCTTCCCACTGAAGACTCTGCCACACCTTGGTTTAGATATTGTACGCCCTTCAGCATCTAATACATTACCCAAGATGGCCTGTTGATCAGAAAGGGCTGAATTCTTAACAGTACAATCTATCTTGTCACAGGAAAAGTTAGAGCATATATAGTCAATAGTACTGCGTGAAAATTGTGTGAGACGAGTAGTTGAATTCACAGGCATCAAGCAAATTACACCAATGTAAAGTAGAGACAGAACTTTCTCGTTAGCAGGATATTCGCTGAGCAAGGTAATTTCCGTTAAAAGATCCTCCATGCCAAGAAGGAAATCTTTGTAATTTGATGTAGGGGAGCGATACATACATATTATATATGTTTTTGGGTTTTGAAAAGATAATACAGAATTCTAATTCTTTTTCTTTAAGTAGATAATTAAACTTGTCAATGGGTTGAAAGCAGTTCTGTTCTAGGAATGCTTGATCAGCCATAATCATACAACCACCATGGGAAAATTCAATTCTACAAAACTTTGCCAATATTACATAGTTCGGAATATAGATTAGTTCCTCCGGCTGGAGTCAATGTTCAGTAAGCAAGACAATGTTAGGTTTGTCAAGTTCATGTAAAAATAATGAAAGTTCAGAAGTTTTATTTCGGATGGATTGAATGTTTAGTATTAACATAGAGAATTTTCCACAATTATGGACGTGGTCTTAGGTGTTCTCACTGAAGATTGGCTACAGGATGCCCCATCTACGGTTTTTGAACATAATACGTGAGCTTTACTATTTGCTGCTAATGTACGCTGATTCGTTGTCGAGCATTTTGAAAATTTGAATTATTCAATTTATAATATCAATGGGGTGCTGTGACATGCATTCCTTGTCACTTGTCAGTAGGGTTCACGGTTAGCACAGGCGCAAATGCAATCTCACTCGAAATCCCAACACACTAAGCTATCTGAGAAGGAATGTTGATCTTTATGTGTGTCACCAGGAAATCCATGACTACAATACAAATGCACAGAGATAACATGGTCTCTGCTTTCTGGCGACTAAGGAGGTGTCAAACAGGGCAGTTAAATTCTTTAATAAATTGCCTCATGAGTTGAAAACATTACCGATAAATATGTTTGAAGTAAGAGCTAGGGAAGTTTTAATGAAAAATGCATTTTATAGTGTTAATGATTTTTTAAACCATAGATTTTAAGTGTATTTTATTGATTTTATATATTTGAGTGTACTTACATTTTAACTTGCTTTTTAATTCAAAAATTTTCTGACGTATGTATGACTGACCATTGTATATTCACATGAATAAACAATACAGTATTGAATATATCTTTATGCAGCGCTGCAATGAACTGATTGAGTACTGGCCGATTTTGAACCAGTGAGGGGAAATTAAGATGATGTTAGTGTTCCCCATCTCATTTAAGCGGCGTATAATTAGATCTTTGTCCAGCTGTTTTCCCTTGACCGAGTTTTGCAAACCAAGAAAAATTAAGACAAAGTCACTCCTAGTAAACTTCTGGCAGTATAGAAGACACTCTTTTAACATTTACTCCATCAACAGGTTGGCCATTTTTTGACTGCTAATGTCATATTTACAGTTTGTTAATCTCTCAAATAGGGTTATGTAACCCTTTATATCCAAGCCAATAATTAGAATTTTATTCTTCTTTAGAATTTATATTTGTTTTTATTACAAAAAGTAATTAACACAATAAGTATGCCATTTTTATTTATAATGTAAATTACTTAACCTTAGCATAAATTAATTTAAAAAATAAAATTTAATCCATTCTGGTCTTCAAGTTCTTAATTGTTACCTTATCTTTTTCACTGAAAAAAAAAATAAATATTAGTACTTTCCTGATTTTAGAGGAAATGAAATATCGAGTGAGGTATAAAAGTGAAATACGATTTCTCATAAACCTGAGAAATACTTTATAGATGTCGTTACTATAGGATAGCTCTATAAAAAAAAAATAGAATGAAAGATACCTAAATCCATGCATTTATTAAAATTCTCTATTTTTATGTATTTAGTATGCTATTAACACTGCCATAGAATCAATCGAATGACCATAAAGTTAATTTTTTTGAGGGGCTCTTATCAATTTAGGAAATGTTGACACTCCCCTATATTTACATCTCTTTGGTCATAATGCATGCTAAGCACCATGAAAGTAATATCCCTGAAAACTGACATTCACTAAAATAATACCAGAAATCGTTATTATCTTCATTCCTCATTTTCACACCTGTGAATTATCCCCTACTTACTTGCCTATGTGAGCTTTATTCGGAAATTTTATTATTTGATATATTGTATTTATTGATTATTGTATTCTATAATAATAATAATAATCCTTTATTTGCCAGCAAACTGAACATAAAGATCACAAAGCAACGTCAGACCTAGGATTAGGTATTCACTGAATGAGATAAGTTGTATTATTCGTTTGTACATCTTGAGAGATTGAACAGATACATAACATAATCTTTTTGCAAGTTGTCACTATGAGATCGAAGAGTGTAAAACCTATAATTCTACTTGCATTTTCACATTTGTTTTAACTACAATGATAAAAAAAAAACACTTACATAATGTAAACAGTTGCACCCCAACCAGACA
>MU185506.1:0-29510 GCA_016904865.1 Pissodes strobi
TGCCGACGGCGTCCAACGTTACCGTTTCAATATCACTATATGAAATGTTTTGAATTCATTTATAAATACCGTCAGCAGTTATAGTCTAACGGCCCATGTACAGTTTATGCAACTATTTCAGGAAGTTTCTTTATATCAACAATCGATTGTACCCATATCATGTAGTTACGTATGAGGTATCAGCTGACTCGATAACGCAATGTTTGACCAATTTGGACCCCCAGCTGACTATTAATCCACCGCCCCCCGCCCAACTGATAATGTTCAATGTTCATTATTTAACTTATCCTTTTCCGCGGTTCCTGAATTGGTTTCAGGTCACGATTTTTTTTCTGTATTTTCAACCCTCTCACGGCCACAACCACCTTTACCGAGCCAGCTGACATCTCATACGTAACTACATGTACCATCGATTGTGTATATAATGAAATTTCCTGAAATAGTTGCATAAATGTATGCGGGCCGTAGAACTATTACCGTTATCGTTATCACCGTTTCACACCGTCCGATAAAACCAATTTTCTCCCTCGTAGCATAACCGTAGCAGCTGAATTCAACCAATAGAATCGATGAAATTAAATTCATAAACTTGATGTTCCGACTGCCGATTCCGTTGCCGTTTGCGATGACCGTTCTAAATTAAAAACATTGAAATGCATTAGACCATTTATAGTTGCCGTTTACTCTACGCCGGTGGGACTGCCGGTGGTGCCGTTAAACATAAACCAATCAATCAATCAAAGTTTTATTAATTTTTAGAACAGTATTCATACTTTTAAGTTAGTCATATGAAATCGAAATGCGTGTTCTCGTTTTACGAATTGTGTTGCGCTTACATTGCGCATCTCACTCGCGGAATAAACACCTGCGACTTAGGGGCTGGTGTCGGCCCATCTAATGATTAACTAATCAGTAGTCAGGTCAACCTTATGATTCTTTGGGATTATTTCCCTTCAATCAAGTTACAGGGTCAGTTTGCCTATAGGCTGTATTGATTAGTTGAGGGTGTTTCAGGGGTAGTTCAAGCTGGTATTAAACGCAGGAAAAAGTAGCCAAAAAATCTGCTTAATATTATCACGATATAGACGGCACAGACATGTAACACAAATATATACAATATATACATTATATGTACAATTCAATGACTAATTAGTCAATTCAAGGACTATGTACATAAATGCACATAGTATATGGGTGTGCTCATGCAGGCCCATACATGAAGGGTATAACCTACGATTGTTCGTTCCGAACACGTAAATGTTGCCTGGGGGAGGGGATAGCACGCGCGGCTCGGTGGCTACGGCGAGAGTGATGAAGTGGTCTTGTACCGTCTTGTGTTAGAATAATAGGTATGATATTCCCGAGTGCCCAATTCGGTCGAGTTCGCGCATTACGTCACAATGAGAGTTATTTGAAATAGTTGCCGTAAGAACTGTTATATCGATTACATTTAATTGACCATTATTAGACATTTGAATAAAAATGCTATTAATATATCACTGTTTTGGGTTTATTTAGGTTATTGAAAGGTATTTTATTATTTTGATTTGTTAATAGACTAAAAAAATAATCAATATACATCAAAATTGAGTAATAATGTTTAATATATGGACTGCACATATAAGAGATAGCATGCATAGAAATTTTATAAATAAGAAACAAATCTTTAGCAACGAAGATTTTATCAAAATTTATAGAATAATTTAAAATCTTGTTAATTGACATTTCAGCAGAGTTGCTACTATATACACTTTATTATAGATGATTATAGCAGGGAACATAAATAAATATTAGGTATTATAATAGATATATAGTTGATATTATAAGGGAAGGTATAGTGGATTGGTTTTGTTTCAGAGATGGAAAGATCTACTTATTTATCTTCTCATATCGGAATTGTATTTATTTAAAAATGACAAAAAAATAAAACAAAGCTTTTTAGACAAACTTTTTATTAATTTTTTTATAACATTTATTTAATACAACTCAATATTACAATACAATAAATACATAAATCCCTAATCAGTGCCTTAAGCTCTGGCCTCAAACATACTAATTACAACTTTTGTGTCGGAGAGATTCTAACTAATATTTAGATACCACTTAAATAGTTTTATAAAAACATTATTATTTATTTATTCTTGTATCAACAAGTTTTACAAAGCAAATAATAGATACAATCAAACTAAAAACTAAACCTACAAACTAGGAACATATCCTTATATCTACTTCTCATTTTATTTGTTTTTTAAACAATTCAACTGAAATACAATACTAGGCTAGCTATTAAATTATTACACAGCCTTATCAATGGAGAATCTTTATAAAGATTAGTTCTAGGTGCATACATAAATAACAAATCTGTACATCTCGTATTTGCCTGACCAACTCATAAAAGGATTCTTTTTAAAAACTCGTTACTCCATCAATGTAAATATTTATCAATTTATAAAGAAAATAATTAATAAGATTTCTAATATTTTCCAGTACTCTATTGTATGATTTACATGCTTGCACATACGGGTTATTTAGGCCTATATTTGTATTAGTCATTATTTTGTAAATGTTATTTTCGGACCTACTTAGTGTTATATTTACGTATATCACAACAACAATGTTAATATTAGAAATTTGTTTCGTCAGTATTGATTTTTAATTTATTGTAAAACCAGTTCAGATACAACTTTAGGTCATCATTTACAAGCCTATTTAATGCATTAACT
This sequence comes from Pissodes strobi, assembly GCA_016904865.1. Taxonomy (NCBI): domain Eukaryota; kingdom Metazoa; phylum Arthropoda; class Insecta; order Coleoptera; family Curculionidae; genus Pissodes; species Pissodes strobi. The sequence continues at coordinate 2,724 of MU185506.1, forward strand.
TCCCCACCTGTGTATACCAAAGCTGTATCATCAGCAAAAGTAAAGTACCGTGCCATAAGTCCTGCACATCTTAAATTAAATACATATAGCGAAAAGATTAATGGCCCCAGAACCGACCCCTGCGGCACACCACAATCACTGGGTAAAATATCAGTACTGAAGTCTTTCGCAGATCTACAAAAACAGTTACAAATAATTGTTTATTATCCAATGTTCTAGATATGTAATCCACAAAATCCATTGTTGCACTAGCACTGAGCAATGATATCTTCCACAAACTTCTTCGATTCTCTCTTCGAAAGCCTCTCCTGTCTTTTTACCTGGTTTACAGATAAATCTTTTGATTTTGGCAGATGAAGAGAAGGTACTGCATTGCGCTTTAGACTGGGTCCTTTTTTGGATTCGTATTGCAACAATTCATGTTGCAAATTTATATCATGGTCTTCTGACTTGAAATATTTTCAACAAATTGTCGAGGTTTTAGTATTAAAATGGTCTTTACGGCAACAAGCAGTAACCCACGGTTTTTCAACAATATTGTCTTTGGGAGAAGCATGAAATCTTACAGATTTGTCAGCATGTGGCGTCCGCAATATCATACCTGTTATTCTTTGTATCATGGTCTTGTGTTGTGTATGTATGTTGTACATTCATGTTCATGTATTTGTTCATTTTTAGTGAATTGTAGTTGTATGTTGCGTCGTTTAGGGTGACCTAAGTTCCTGATAAAAGAGGTCCGTGTGCTTATATAGCGGTCCATGTTTCAGTCTGTGGCGTGGGTCATGTCCTAGGTCTGCGATATCTGCGGTCGCTTCTGATCTCCTGATGCTATATTTAAAGCACTTACAGGCTGCATCGTTTACATATTGTGCAACATACTCTATGCTGGTCATGTTATGTAAGTTCACTGACTCGAACTCGATCGAGTAGCCTTAAGGAGAAAGCAGCCCGCAGGTATCTGTTTTGTATAAGTATGATCTCGTTGGTAGCCCTGATTGCCGCGACGTGCTTGGAAAAAAGGAGCTATCAGTCGGAAACTATCCCTACAGTGGTTTTATACAGGACAGTGACGACAATAGACCAGGGCCGCCATTTTGGAGCAAATTTTCTTAAAGGTTATATGGAAGTTTCACGTTTTTTGCATTTTTTTAGCAAGAAGCCAACAAAATAAAGCGACTGAGGTATTATATTGGTAGGAATATGTTAACCGGACCCTTAGCTAACAAAACTTTAATAATTTTCACGAAATTAACAAGCAAAATAATTGAAAGTATTATATTAGCATTTGAAAGTCCCGCATGTATAACCGGCAAGGAACATATTTCCGACTCTTTTTGAGCGTAGTACAGAATGGGACAGAAACTCAACCGAAACTAGAAACTTATCAACTGAATTGACAATGTAAGTGGGGTTATGAGTCAAGATTGTGACAGACTGGTACGTAAATAATAAATATAAATAATTATTTGTTTTTATTATTAATAAAGTTTTAATGTGATAATCAGAACGGTCGTCTGTGTTCACGGCATGAAATTTTAGTACTTTCTTCATGATTTGTGGTATCTTTCAGCAAGGTGATGTTATAAATAGTAAATGTAATTTTTAGGTCCATATTTGAATTAGGAACATTCCCAAAAAAAGTTTCGAGACTGAGAGGCACAATACATATGAAGCGGCGAAGCAGGTATCCAGTTTATACAGCAGTGGATGCAAGAAAGGGCACTTGTCTTTAAAGCATATAGGTAGGTATATGGACAATGCCATAAAATCATGTCTAGATTTAAGACTTGTTCATGTTAAAAACATCTTATTTATTTATAATCAACAGAAAGTTGATATATGTAATCCACAAAATCCATTATCCATTATTAAGCTTATTTCAATTTTCAGCTTTGACCAGAGGAAAAAATCAGATTTAATAAGGATGCTGTCAATGAATGGATTCTGAATAATGAAAAATTCATTATGATGTTTATGGATGTTGACTACGAACAGAAGTTCATTTCATGTAATGTTGGGAAATAAAGTAGGTACATTATTTGACAAACCTGTATTTCATCTAAAATAAACATATTCATTTTACTCAACGTTGTTTGATTAACTTACTTCGATCTCTTCTTTCTTGTCGATAAAGGTTTAAGCTAAACGGTAACAATAAAAAAAATCTTAAATAAAATATACATATATTACCTAATATATTTAAAACAATACAAAACAGGAATACACCCCTGGTTATTGACAAAAGCTAAATAAAGAACCTTAAACATGGAAAAAACTGTAGTTTCTTGAATTACATTTTTAATACAAATAGTTTTTTCAAGGATTTACTAGCATATTTGTGCAATAATTTACTTTTTTTCTTGCTAACTATTTTTTATTGAACTACTACATATCTACTAATTATTTTTTGACTCATATGACAAGGTTCTGTGATAACTACTATCAATTTTCCATTTCTACAAAAAAAAAAATCTAATCCATTCTCGACTTCTCAGTTTGTTCGGAAGAAAGCCTCGATATGGAATCTGAAGATTTCAAGGCAAATTTACACTTTGTAGAAGCCTTTCTTTCCACGTTGGGTTTACAAATGGAAAATATGGTTGGGATAGCATTTGGCTTTAATTTCTTATCTTATCTTTATTCCTCCCACATGCCTGGTGCAAAATGAATCTGCAAGAAAAGATAATCCGTTACTACATTTTATGTACACATCACTTAATTAAACAAATTGAGGAATGACATTTGACGAACATGTTACTTAGACTGTGTTGTACGATGCTGACTAAGCTCGAGTCAGCTAAACCAAGATTGGTGGTTGAAGAATCCCATTTAAAATACATTGCAGATAAAATGATCTAATTTGACAGCAATGTATAAAGGAGTTCATCCACCAGTCCTAGTTCAAATAAGCAGAGTTTAAGCCTCTATTTTACAACCAGGCCCTAATAACTACATAACAGTAACTATATGATGTTAAACATGTAATGATATAGATATTAAAGTATTTTTTGTACTTCCAGGACTAAAAGGGTTCATTTAATCCTAAGGGACTAAAGTACATTTCGACTGTGATCGTGATCACAAAGTTAATGACACTGACAACTTGTTTACTTATATTGGAACTGTGTTTCAAAATAGAATAACACAATATTCAACTGGTAAAGAAAAGCCTAATATAATCTTGTATATAAAAAACGGCATGCACCTGCAATCTACTACATTCATATAAATACAAAGAGTAAAATATAACAACACTCTTTGGTGTGACAAAAAAAACTCGTGAAACAATCACCCTTCAACCACAGCTTACCAAACAATCAGCTATCCAACTCTTAAAATTTGAACGATATGCGCATTTCCTCGCGCAGACCGCCATTCTGGGTTAAAATCTATCAAATTCGACAGTGGTGGCTCGTCGCTCATGGTCGTGTCAGATGAGTTGTTTGTGTTAGCCAGTGTCGTAGTTTCAGTTTAGGTATATATGTTTTCTAGTTACAGTAATTAACAGTGTACATACGTTCATGAACAAACTACTTATTTTATAATATCTGTACTTGTATATAATAGAATTGGAGAAACCGCAAGGTGGACACGTTTGTGCCGCTAAAAACTGCAGTGCGAAAAGTTATGAATCTAACAAGGAAATAAGTTTTTTTTTAGATTTCCCAAAGATGTTTTTTTGACAAGCATCTTAAAAATGATGTACTTTTGTAGCCTAGAAATATATTTCATTAATGTAAGCATAGCTGTTTTTAGTGGATTGTAAGTAATTTTGAATGTAATACTTCTTACTATGATATTATTTATCCTAAAATGAAGAGTATGTTACAAATTACCCTAAACAAATTAATTATTTTCGTAGTTATTTGTGTTTTTAGAGCGTAAAGTAACGGATTGCCGCTTGAGAACGAATATTACCGTAGAGCGCGTTAACCTTTCGAAAATGGCAATCTTACTTCGCGCTCAAAAAATACACAGAACTTTTTCTATAGCAGCATTTTTTAAAATTAAATGCACATTTTTCTCTCTACTTATTCTGAAATTTGCAAATGACTTGTCATTTTTCGCATATTATATTCGTGCATATTTAGAGCAGGAGGGCCAGCATCGATTGTAACAAATGCAAGACTGTCATTTATTTATACTTTTGGTTGTCATCACTATCCATAGCACACTCGACGGAAAAAGTGAGAATTTTCTTTTCCGTACGCTTTAGAGCATAAAATAAGGATGCCGCTGCGATCGTCGATTTTGTGGTTTCATTTGCAATTACTAATTAGATATTTTGCGCACGGCTGTAGAAAAAACAATTATTGTACAGGGTGGCCCGTTTAAGAGGGGCCTATAACTTATCCCGAAAACGACGGGGGTTGCAAAAAAAAATAAATACAAAAGTTGTTCCTAGTAAAATAATCTTAATTTTTTTTATATTTTTTAATCGACACTTTTTTATGTACAGGCTGATCAAACAAAGTTACATTTTTTTCAATGAAACATCCCATATTTTATTACATTTTTAGATTCTATTTAAAATTCTAAGCATATTTGATGTATGATGTTATACCTCTAGAGTTAGTACTTTCACAGCTATAAACAGTTGAAAATCAGTACTTTGGTTACTTTTCACCCTGGTATCAAGAATACCATTAGAGATTGAGCAAACTGAATTTCACATTCCTATCTTAACTTTTCAAGAGCTATATGTCGGTACTAACTGGCAGGTGGTACGATGGGTACCAAATCTGGTACCTCGGAATGTGAAATTAATTTTACTTCATCTCTAATGGTCTTCTTGCTACCAAGCTGAAACTTAGCCAAAGTGCCGATTTTCAACTGTTTATAGCTGTGAAAGTACTATCTCTACATCAAATATTCTCAGAATTTTAAGTAGAATTCAAAAATGTAATAAAATATAGGGTGTCTCATTAAAAAATTTAACTTTGTTTGACCACCCTGTATATAAAAAAAAATACAAAAAACTAGCAAAAAATAAACATCATTTTACTAGAAACAACTTTTGTATTTAGTTTTTTTTGCAACCCCCGTAGTTTTCGAGATAATATATAGGCCCCTCTTAAAAGGGCCACCATGTACAAAATTAACATAATTAATAACTCATATCCATAGCTTATTAAACCTTAATTTATATTAAATATTAGCTTCAAATACATGTACCTCTAAATCGCTTACAAAAGGTTGTTTTACATTTATACAAGAGGTGTGTACTTTTATGTATAATCAAAGAAAATTCTACCAATTTTCTTTGGTATAATATAATAATGTCGTCTTAGGGCAAGGACATGGCTCATAAGTAGTCAAAGAGAAGACTTGTTAAATATGGACAGTGACAGACTTTATCAGAACTACAGGCTTTACAGTATCCATTTCGAGCCAAAATTGTTTACAAACAGCCAGTTTTGTCGTTTAAACCACAATGCAGTACCTACGATTTTTAGAGAATTCGAGGAATCATCAAAAAAGATCATCCTATTGTTCTTAAGAGCCCGTTATTTTGTTTTATATAGATACATATTTGATAACAAACCTATGTTATAGCTTAAATAGTTATTTTTGTAAAATAAATGATATTTCTATGATTTAAGTGGTTTATATTTCCTTTCTTCCCGCTTAAGATAATATCTTATAAAAGAAAAAACTAAGTATAGGTACCTATATTTAAAACAAAAAGTTAATATCTATTTTTTTGGTTCAGCGAGAATGTAGGTACACAAATATTCAAATAAAAATTAACTGAAACCGTTGATTGCATCCAATCAACGATAAAACTAAAAAAACATAAGATATAATATCAAAACTCCAATCCTGTCTATTTAAAATTGAATACTCCTTATCCCGGCCCTGTGTTTTAACCCGAAATGGCGTCGGTCACGTCAGATTTTTATTTCCACTTTGACAGGAGAGTCGGCTAGCTGATTGTTTGGTAAGCTGTGCTTCAACTTTACATGCCCACGTTTTTTTTAAATCGCTACATTTAGGATTATAATGTATTGGTAGGCCTGTAGGAGGCCTGCAGGGTGTGTAAAAGCTAAAAGCCTACTTCTGACTAAATGTTATAGATAATCTACTTTAAAATACCACTTATTTACCTACCTTGGTACCTACGAAAGCAGCAAATCTACACTTTAAAACGTAATATAACTTTAATGTCTAATTGGATATACCGAAACTATACACACAGCTTTAATAATCAGCAAAAAAATGACTAGAAAAACGCATAAGATCGCTATAAATCACATGAACTTCTCCACAGTCACAAACCAAAACAAACATAATTTGCTCCAAAATGGCGCAGCCAATGAGCGCGTTGAACAAACATTGTCGTCACTGTCCCGTATAAAGCCACTGTAACTATCCCTAGATATTTGAAGGGGTCTATCGGCCTAATTGCCGCGTTGCCTACAGTAATAGGCGCCAGGTCTATATCGCGTGCGTCCTTTGGAGCGGCTCCGCGTACAAGTGACAAGTGGAACTTCACTGTTTCTCTTTCGAAGACAGTGTTGCCATTCGTAGCGACTTGTCGCGAAAACAGCGACTTTTTGAAGACTGTGAGACATAGCGGCGATTTACAAAAAGAAGCCTATTTGTAGCGACTTTTTCGAATTTTGAATTAGGTTAGGAAGTTTTGTTAATCACTGTTTTGCGATTTGGAATTATCGTATTTATCTTGATATTCAAATTATAATTGAGGACCGGGAGCCACTGTCATGTCTGCTCTATCGGTTCGGCTCGGATTAGATCGCATCAGTTGTGGTCCGGGGTCCGGGACTTCCCCGAAATCGATCGTTCTGGTTGTTTTTATTCCATGTTCCATAATTTGTGCGTTCGTCTGCCTAAACGCAATTTAGTGCATTTACCTTCTGCTGTAGGCAGTATGCTTTATACCAACTGCTAATCAATCTTTAACTAATACATGATAATCAAAATACAACAATGATTGGTTTTGTATTTTGTCCAACGTTTTTCTTATTGGGTAGTGACTAATTGAATTAGTTTTTGATGTGTTGTGTGTTATGTTGTTAGTTTTAGTGAAAACACTATTTTGTTTCCCCTACGTTTTTATTAACTATTTTTCCCTTCCAATTATTCTGTAAAAAACAACGTTTTTTTTTTTTTAGGATACTACGCCTCTGTCTGCGTCAGAAGAAAGTAGCGACAAAGTAGCGACTTTTCACACCAGGTTGTAGCGATTTTTGGCTTTGCCGCTCTGGCAACACTGTTCGAAGAGTCGTTTCAGGTTAGCCCAATCTTTCAGATGTGTGCAGTAGCTATTTCATAGCAACTGATCGTTTCCTACTGACAAAACTACTACCTGCCCGTTAATTGGGTGGTTTTTAGCGACAAAACTATGACAGGTTCATCAGAAAGGTGTCTGGTATAACTATTATTGTGAGTTTGACAAACGTCATTAAATAATAATTGTACATTTAATTTTGTTAACAAATAAATAAAGCTTCTGTTTGTTAATACGGTGCATTGTCTAGTTTTTCTCGTGAAATAGTCATGACGAATACCACTCGAGAAAAAATTGTGTAGACAAATTTTATTCTCTGTGATATTATATATGAGAAATCTGTGACGTGCATGTCATGCAGGGTTTGCCTAATGACAGCATGATCTTGCGCGCCCCCTTTGATGACGATCGGGGGTGGCATGAACGGCCTTTTTTTGGGAGTAGGCTTAGGTGTCGCTTTACGGTTGTTTTTCGTCTTTTTTTTGGACTCTGTGTGCAGTGGGCTCCTGCGAGGAGGCGATACAACTTGCATCGTCTCCCTCTTCTGCTTCCGTGTCGAACAGCGGGGCGAATCGGCTTTTTGTAGGAACGGGCGTTATTTTAGGTTGGGGTTGTTCTCCCCCAACGTCTTGTTGAACTGCCCTTATTCCGTTTTTAAAAGGGATGGTTTTGTATGGCGTTTTGAACGGCTCCTTTTCTTGCGCCTCGGGCAGATTCGAAATTCGAAGCGTTCAAGGCCGAATCGTTGTCGTCGAGCTGCTCTTCTTGCGTGTCTTTTTGCGTGACTGTTTTTTGCGGTGATTCTTTTTGTGGCTCTTTTACTTGCGCTTGCATGTTCCCTAACTTCTGTTTTTTAGTAAAATTAGGTGAACTATCCTGACCACCCCCCCCCCCCCCCCCCCCCACGCCTCCCCCTATCCCCTTATGGTGATTTTCTTGTTCCCACAGTCAATGCGGGGCTGATTTGTATTAGGTCTTTTAAAGATCGCATTGTGATCCCTCATAAGGTGGGGTTTGACGGTATCTAATTTTGATTTATAATCGAGTTTAGATCCACTATTCGCACTTGTGAGTAGCGGGATTATTTCTATGCAACGGGGACATTTCGGGTGCTTTCTCAGCTTATTCATATAAAGTTGAGTCCGTGACTGACTTATGGATCGCCTTGAGTCTGAGTCGATTGATATTGTGGAGATAGCGTCATCGTCTGTCTCACACGACATCAGCTCCATGGGGGCTCCGGGTTCCGCCCCGGAAATACTAGAAACGTCGGTGGTACACGGACCCCTAGTGCTACTCTGTAACAGGAGCACAGAAGTAGCAACTAGTTGCAATAAGCAAAATGCTTTCAAATACCGGGTAAACGGCGGCGGCGCGGCGGCGGGTAAAAAACATGCATTAACCTGTGAAATCACCTAACAGGTCCTGTTCCGTACGGCACCGAAACAAGAGTGAATAAAGGCCGATTCATAAACTTGACGTTCCGACTGCCGGTGCCGTTTGCGGTGACCGTTCTAAATTATAAACATTGAAATGCATAAGACCATTCATATTTGCCGTTATCTCTACCGGCCGCCGGTGGACCTGCCGGTGGTGCCGTTGAACATAAACCAATTTTATCTTTCTCCGGCCGACGGTCGTAGCAACGGTCGTAGAATGTTTTAAGGGCCAATCAAATGCGTTTTAATCTGTGACGTGATATTAAGGACCTGCGTCTTGGTCTCGTTTTGTCGTGTTTGTTTTGACGCATTTTAATGGCTGCATACGAACAGAAAATAAGCCTTAATGCACCTAATAAATTGTTTGGGCTATCTGTAATACCGAAGTGGCTGGGACCAGTATCCACCCCATCGAGAAGTGACAGTGACATAATTCAAAAATTGAAATAGCATAATATTCATTATAATTTTTTATCGACGTTTAATAATATTAAATCAAATAGATATTTCAACAGTGCCTCATTACAATCCACTACACGAAACATTGGTCCTTCGGCGGATTCATTTTTTGGAGTAAGAAGCGATAATTGGAAACAAGTATAGTCTCATTGACGAAGCGAGAAGACGATTGGTTGATTGGGCCCTATTTTGGATACGGCGAAAGAAGCGTGCGTGAGGTAAACCTTGCATTCGTTATAACCCGTTTTATGTAGGTTTTATATTTTGTTTGAGTATTGGTTTGATTTCGCGAGCCGTAATGTTTGATACACGGTGACTTAGGTATTATCCATACAATTTTAATTTCATTAGTATAAGGATTTGTTTAAATTAATTTGGTTTGACAAGTTTGTATTTATTTTCTCGTGACAAGGCTCGTTTAATTTGTCTCTTCATTAAGCTAGGTTAATCATTATGCCGAACACGAGAGAAGAATCAGAGTCATCTTCAGCTGATGCTATTAAAGTTCTGATAAAAAAGCGCGGCTCTTTAAAATCAAAGCTTACGCAATTCGAGAAATTCGTCTCATCGTTTGAGGGCCTGGAAATCGACAAAAAGACACGGGCAGAAGTAGTTCAATTGGAACAGCGCATAAATAACGCGGATAAAATTATATGCGACTTCGATCTCATTCAAAATGAGATTGAGTGTCTCGCGGACGACCCAGAGGAATATTACGCGGAACGGGAAGAGTTTGAAAACAAATTTTATAGCATTTTAGCTCGTTCAAAGACCCAATTAGAGAATTTTAACGTTGAAAGCGATGATGCGACATCGAATGTCTCTACTAACCATACCTCTGGAGCGTGCTCGTCATCACTGGAAGGCATAAAGTTACCGGAAATAGCGCTGCCCAAATTTGACGGTAGCTACAGTCTCTGGATGGAATTCAGAGATACTTTCGAATCTTTAATTCATGCAAATTCCAAAATAAATAACATACAAAAGTTCCATTATTTGCGGGCTTCTTTGGTCGGCACAGCATCGCAGGTGATTCAATCTCTGGAATTTGCCGCTGGCAACTATACCATTGCTTGGGATACTTTATGCGATCGATTTAATAATAAACCTCTTTTGGTGCAAAATCACTTGAAGGCAATTTTTGAAATGGAAAATATTAGTATACCTTCAGCAGGAAAAATTCGAAATTTATATGAAAATCTATTTAAACATCTAGCTTTACTTAAGCAACTAAACGAACCCACTGATTCGTGGGATACTTTGATTATCTTTATTATTGCAAGCAAACTCGACAAAGCTACGACTCAAGAATGGGAAAAGCAAAAATCATTTTTAACAAAAGTAGGTGCGGTTACCTTGACAAACTTCAAAGATTTTCTTAAAATTCGTGCAAATTTATTAGAGGCGGTAGAAATGAATTTTTATAATTCAAAAGGCCATAAATCATATGATCGTCATGATTCAAACCGAGATTTCAATGTAAATCGAAAAAACGCGAAACACAGTTACTGTTCAAAGGGTCTCTTGGTTCAAACAGGAAATAAAAACGATAATGTGCATCACAAATTCAAATATACTTGTTTTAATTGTAAGGGCGAACACAGTTTATTTTATTGTCCGGATTTCTTAAAGTTAAGCGTCAAAGATAGAATCGCTAAAGTAAAGTCATTGAATTTGTGTTTGAATTGCTTTCGAAGAAATCATGCTCCTCGAGATTGTACATGGAGTGGGTGTAAAACATGCGGAAATAAACACAATACGGTTTTGCATGAAAATAAAGCGTTAAGGAATACGGATCAGGAATATCAAAGTTCTGAGGGTCGTAACGATATTGTGCAAATCGAACCATCTGATATGTCAAATACTCTTTTAAGCGTAAATCAGAACACAATTTTATCGACTGCTAAGGTTCATGTTCGTAATAAATCGGAAAACACGCGAGTATCGACAATTAGAGCTTTACTTGACTGCGGTTCACAATCTTTTTTTTTTTTTTTTTTTTTTTGGGGGATTAGGAAATCTCTATCTAGACACCTGGTCGATGTTGATAGTCGTCCAGTTGACCAGGCCGTGACTGCCTCTTTGTCCTAAAACCCTTCCCCCTCGCGCCGGCCCGCACTGGCACCGCTTTCGCATTACTTCAGTGCGGGGCGCTGTCTAATTTATCTTCCTTTTCTCTTGATTCGTGTTTGTCTCTTGTCTTGGTGGCGATCTATCTTGGTTTTTGTTAGTCGATTTGTCTGCCGTGCTTTTCCTTCGTTTCTATTATATATCGAACGGTAGTATATACATAATTCCAGGATTCTTCAGATTCCAAGAGGCAAGTTTTCATATTATCTACGTCAAAAGCAACACCGGTGGATATGTTATAGTTTTCCCTGGCTTGTTGCCACTGCGGACATTCAAATAGAGTGTGGTGGACGTCATCGTGTTCGCCGCAGTAGGTGCAGGCTGCAGTATCAGCTCTGTTTCTCTCATAGAGGTATTTTTTAAAGCATCCGTGCCTCGAGAGAGCCTTGGTAAGGTAATAGTCTATTTCTCCATGCTTTCGGCTAATCCATGCTTCAATGTTTGGGATCAATCTGTGAGTCCATCTTCCTTTTGTGGAGATGTCCCATTCTCGCTGCCACGTATTTATCAAGTTTGTCCTGGCTATGCGTTTATCGGTGCCTCTGTAGCGATTCAGACTTTCTTCTGCTAGAAGGTTTATTGGTGGAATACCTGCAATGGTCTGGACGGCTTCCGTTGAGATAGTTCTATAAGCGCTACAAACCCTGATCAATATTTGTCTTTGTAGGCCAAGGAGACGACAATGCCTACGACATCTATTGTTACTCATCGCGCCGTGCCATACCGGGGCAGCGAATAACAGCTGCGACTGCACGACGCTTGCCAGGAGCTTTCTTTTTGAACTTCTTGGTCCTCTTGTATTTGGCATTATGGCACTTAAGGCCTTTATAGTTTTCTCCGCCTTTTTTGCTGCTTGTTCTATGTGGTGACTAAAATTCATTTTTGTGTCAAGGTAGACTCCAAGATATTTTATGTTGGGACTTGGGCTAATTATTGTTCCGACCACGTCTAATCTTATTTGTCCCCATTTTCTCTTTTTGGTGAGTAATACCGCTTCTGTTTTTTCAGGTGCTAGATGCAGCATATGTTTATTCATCCAGGAGGTGACTTTTAGTAGGGCTGCATTTGAAAGATTCATTAGGGTTTCCTCATTTGGGGCTGTTACCACCATAGCCACGTCATCCGCGAAGCCCACAAGTTTCACTCCTTCAGGTTGTACTAATGTCAGCAATCCGTCGTACAAGACGTTCCACAGAGTCGGACCCAAGATTGAACCCTGCGGAACTCCACTATTTACCTCGATGACTTTTGAGTTTCCTTCTGCCTCAACGAGAATTTCTCGCTCTGAGAGATATGAGGATATCAGGTTTAACAGGGCTTTATCGACGTCTCTTCTACGCAGATTATCGAGGATTATTCTCCAAGAAGCGCTATTGAATGCATTTTTAACGTCGAGAGTTATGACGACGCAGAACCTTCGGTGTTTCCATGTATATGATGCAGCTTCCTCAGCCAAGGCTACGACTTGTCTGATGGCATCTACTATCTGCCTGCCCTCCCTAAATCCGTGTTGGTTTTCTGCCAACCCACCAGTACGTTCCAGTTCTTGCTTTAAACGGTTTAAAATTAGGTACTCGTATAGCTTACCCTCCACGTCCAGCAGACATATCGGCCTGTAGCTGCTGGGGTCTTCAATAGGTTTGACTCCTTTTCTGAGAAGGAGGAGCCTCGACCTTTTCCAGTCCTTAGGGAAACACTCCTTGGATGCCAACTCATTGTATACGGCGAGAACGTATTCTGGTCTTCTTAAGGCGAGATACTTTAGAACTTCGGGAGGTATATTTCCCGGGCCTGGTGCTTTATTGTTTTTTAGTTTCTGACAGGCCGATTTTAGCTCCTCGGCGGAGAAGATAATAGGTTGCACGTTTAATGCTCGGTCGAAGGAGACCTGTGGGTGTATCGGAAATAGATGTTTTACCACCTCCTCGGTACGTTTCATAGACAATTGTTGCTTAGGAGGAAATCCGTTTAGCCTCTTCATGGCTATCTTATATCCTTTGCCCCAAATGTCGCGGCTCACAATCTAGCTATATTACTACAGAACTTTCTAGAAAATTAAATCTTGAGAAAATCAGTACTAATTTAGCTGTCTCGGGAATTAGTGATACGTTAACTTATGCGAAATATAAATGCGATATTCAAGTAGAATCGCCATTTACTGGGTACAATTTTAATTTATCCTGTTTCATCTTAGACAGAATCACGTCAGACATTCCGCATACGAAAATCGATATTGAACAAATAAATATTCCTGTTGACATTAAATTGGCGGATCCAGATTTTTTTGAACCCCAAACCGTAGATCTTCTAATAGGAGTCGATGCATTTTGGAATCTTCTCTGTGTAGGTCAAATAAAATTAGGGGAGAATTTACCTTTACTACAAAATACGAGACTCGGTTGGATTATTGCTGGTATCATCAGTTCTCCACGTGAAAGGTCACAATGTAACCTAAGCTTAAATCATTCCATAAACAACCCTTTACAAAATCAGCTTAAAAAATTCTGGGAAATCGAGGAGATTGACGTTGATAATTCCTGGTCAATAGAAGAACAAGCTTGTGAAGATCATTTTAATAATACTATCGCATTATCTGAATATGGCAGGTATGTGGTTACGTTACCTCTAAAGAAATCCCCAGAATTATTAGGCGACTCACGCGAAATAGCCATGAAACGTTTTTTATCGTTAGAACGAAAGCTTCTGTTAAATCCAATTTTAAATGATTTATATTCTAGTTTCTTAAAGGAATACGAAAATTTGGGTCATATGACTGAGGTGAAGAAAATATGTAGCAATCAAATTGAATATTATATGCCCCACCACGGTGTTTTAAAAGAATCGAGTTCGACTACTAAATTGCGCGTCGTTTTTAATGCGTCCTCGCCAACTAGTACTGGTGTATCTTTAAACGATTTGCAAATGACTGGCCCTACTATTCAGAATGATTTGCTATCGATTATTTTACGTTTTCGTACGCGAGCGATTGTTCTATCTAGCGACATCAAAATGATGTACACACAAGTGTTATTAAATCCCGAACAACGTTGTTTACAACAAATTTTATGGCGTCATAGTCCGAATGAATCTATAAGGACGTTTCAACTAAATACTGTCACATACGGGACAACGGCCGCTTCCTTTTTGGCTATTCGATGTTTACATCAGATAGCTTTAGAATGTGAAAAGGATTACCCTAAGATAGCTAATGTAATAAGAAACGACATGTACGTTGATGACTTATTAACCTCTGTTGACACTCAAGAAGAAGCAAAGTACGTATGCGAAAATATATTTTCCATTTTACTTAGACGCGGATTTGAGCTTCGTAAATGGAAATCTAACGACAAGTCAGTAATTTCGGGCTTAAACAATGAAGCAACGGCTAATGAAGTAAACTTTTCAATGAGCAAAGAAAACGAATCTAAAATATTAGGGCTATCATGGCATTGTGAACGGGACATATTAAAGTATAAAATTTGTAACTTTCATTCTCCCAGTATTATTACAAAACGAACAATTCTTTCACGAATCGCAACTATCTTTGATCCTTTGGGCTTGCTAAGTCCCTCAATCATTATTGCGAAAGTACTTCTTCAAAGATTATGGTCTGAGAACCTCACTTGGGACCAACCATTGCCTCCACCCATTTTTCGAGCGTGGGAAGAATTTTCATCAGAACTAGTCGTATTAAATAACTTAGAAATTCCGAGAAAAACATATTGTGATAACTACAATCGAGCATTTTTACATGGTTTCGCGGATGCCTCAGAAACCAGCTACGGAGCATGCGTTTATATTGTTTCCAGTAATGCAAAAGGTGAACAGAAATCATATTTATTATCTGCCAAGTCAAGGGTTGCCCCAATAAAATCTATCAGTATTCCTCGTCTTGAGCTCTGTGCTGCTCTAGTATTGGCTCAACTAGTTTCTAAAATTCTAGATTCCATTCCCTTAAAATTCGATAATATTTATTTATGGTCAGATTCGACAATCGTTCTTGGATGGTTAAATACCAGCCCCAATTTGCTTAAACCTTTTGTGGCGAATCGCGTAACAATCATTCAAAAACTTACTGATACGTTTATTTGGAAACATGTTCCTACTGATGAAAACCCGGCAGATATCGTTTCACGCGGACTTTTCCCAAAGAAATTAATTCATTCAAGAATGTGGTTTAACGGACCATCTTGGTTAATACGTGATTCAAATACGTGGCCAAATATCTTTGTACCAAAAGACTTAGATCTTCCAGAAAAAAGAAAGTTGTGTCTTCTCATATCAAACGATAAACTTAGTTTTAGTTTCGAACAATTTACAAATTTAATTAGAATAAAACGAGTATGCGCCTACATGTTAAGATTTATAAATAATTGTAAACTAACAATTGCGACACGTGAATTTTCAAATTTGTCCGTTAAAGAGTTAGATAATGCATTTTTACGATTAATTCGAATTGCACAGCTTCAATCATTTCCTGATGAACTCATTACTCTTAGAAAGGGACGTTCTCTATCTAACACTAGTAAGATATTAAGTTTGCATCCCTTTTATGATAAAAACGATGACGTTTTACGCGTAGGCGGACGATTATGTAATTCAGATTTTCCTTTTTCAAAAAAGCACCCCATTTTGCTACCCACTAATCATCGATTAACACAACTTATTTTTGAATTTGAGCACCGTGAATTATTACATGCTGGGCCCCAGTCTCTTCTTTCTAATATCCGCGAAAAGTTTTGGCCAATTTCAGGTCGAAGTCTTGCCCGTAAAATCGTAAAAAATTGCGTAAGATGTGCCAGGTATAGTGCTCAAAGGATTTATCCCATTATGGGAAACTTACCTGCGATGCGTGTACAACCAACAATGCCTTTTTCAGTCGTTGGCGTTGATTATGCGGGACCGTTTATCATGAAAGACAGATCAGGTAGAGGCTGTAGGCCCCTCACATGTTGGGTAGCTCTTTTTATTTGTTTTAGTACTCGCGCGATTCATTTGGAACTCGTTTTAGCATTAACAACGGCAGATTTCCTTCAAGCCTTTAACCGATTTGTAAGCAGACGCGGTAAGCCATGCGAAGTTTTCTCTGATAACGGCACGAATTTTGTCAGAGCTAATAAAGAGCTGAAGGAGATGTCCGATTTTCTTAAAAATAATTGTCAACATATCTCTGACTTTGCAGCGAATATGAGCGTTAAATGGCATTTCATCCCTCCAAATTCTCCTCATTTCGGAGGAATTTGGGAAGCGGGAGTTAAGAGTGTAAAATATCATATTAAACGAGTTTTGGGAAGCCATTCGATTTATTTTTTCGATTTTCAAACATTACTGATTCGTATCGAAGCAATACTCAACTCGCGTCCAATGTTTCCCATGAGTTCCGATCCCAGTGATTTAACTGCACTCACTCCCGCACACTTCCTCATTGGAAGAAATCCAACAACGTTAGCCGACCCTCCAACACCTGACGTGAGTGAGAATCGTTTGACTAAGTACCAGCTTCTCCAGAAATCCTATGAACAATTCTGGAAACGTTGGAGTACCGAATACATTGCCGAACTTCAACAAAGAAGCAAATGGAGGAAGCATGAAGCAACTGTGGAACTAAATCAGCTAGTTCTTGTAAAGGACGACAACTTGCCTCCTTCATTGTGGCGTTTAGGACGTGTTGCAAGTTTGATACCAGGAAAGGATGGCGTTTGCGGAGTGGCCACCATCAGAACTACTGACGGAACCATTACCAGGGCAATAACCAGGTTATGTCCCCTACCTGTTGTCAGTTGATTAACTTCCAAGGCCGGGGGCACAGCTTACCAAACAATCAGCTAGCCGACTCTCCTGTCAAAGTGAAAATAAAAATCTGACGTCGCCGACGCCATTTCGGGTTAAAACACAGGGCCGGAATAAGGAGTATTCAATTTTAAATAGACAGGATTGGAGTTTTGATATTATATCTTATTTTTTTTTTTTAGTTTTATCGTTGATTGGATGCAATCAACGGTTTTAGTTAATTTTTATTTGTGTACCTACATTCCCGCCGAACAAAAAAAATAGATATCAACTTTTTGTTTTAAATATAGGTACCTATACTTAGTTTTTTTTATATAAGATACTGTCTTAAGCGGGAAGAAAGGAAATATAAACCACGGAAATCATAGAAATATTGATTTATTTTACAAAAATAACTATTTAAGGTATAACATAGGTTTGTTATCAAATCTCTTTTTTTTTTATTAAGGCTACGATACTAGAATATTTACCTGGAGTAATGAGCACGTTCCCAATAATTTTAATCTTCTTGGGAGAAACTTCTGGTTTTTGCAAAATAACGGGCTCCCAAGAACAATAGGAGTAATCATTTTTTGAGGATCCCTCGAATGCTCTAAAAAGCGTAGCTACTGCATTGTGGTTTAAACGACAAAACTGGCTGTTGGTAAACATTTTTGGCTCGAAATGGATACTGCAAAGCCTGTAGTTTTGATAAAGTCTGTCACTGTCCATATTTAGCAAGTTGTCTCTTTGACTACTTATGAGCCATGTCCTTGCCCTAAGACAACATTATTACATTATACATAAAAGTACGCAAATGTAAAACAACCTTTTTTAAGCGATTTAGAGGTACATGTATTTGAAGCTAATATTTAATATAATTTAAGGTTTGAAAAGCTATGGATATGAGTTTTAAACTATGTTAATTTTGCACATGGTGTCCCTTTGAAGAGGGGCCTATAGCTTATCTCGAAAACAACGGGGGTTGCAAAAAAAACTAAATACCAAAGTTGTTCCTAGTAAAATGATCTTTATTTTTTTTGTATTTTTTTAATTGTTACCTTTTTATATACAGGGTGGTCAAACAAAGTTACATTTTTTAATGAAACACCCTATATTTTATTACACTTTTGGATTCTACTTAAAATTCTCAGAATATTTGATGTAGAGATAGTACTTTCACAGTTGAAAATCGGTACTTTGGCTAAGTTTCACCTTGGTAACAAAAAGACCATTAGAGATGAAGTAAAGTTAATTTCACATTCCGAGGTACCAGATTTGGTACCCATTGTACCACCTGCCAGTTAGTACCGTCAGATAGCTCTTGAAAAGTTAAGATAGGAATGTGGAATTCAGTTTGCTCAATCTCTAATGGCATACTTGATACCAGGGTGAAAAGTAACCAAAGTACCGATTTTTAACTGTTTATAGCTGTGAAAGTACCTACTAGCTCTAGAGGTATAACATCAGACATCAAATATGCTTAGAATTTTAAATAGAATCCAAAAATGTAATAAAATATAGAGTGTTTCATTGAAAAAAATATAACTTTGTTTAATCACCCTGTATATAAAAAGTGTCGATTAAAAAATATAAAAAAATAAACATTATTTTACTAGGAACAACTTTTGTATTTAATTTTTTTGCAACCCCCATCGTTTTCGAGTTAAGTTATAGGTCCCTCTTAAACGTGCCACCCTGTACAATAATTGTTTTTTCTACAGCCGTGTGCAAAATAACTAATTAGTAATTTCAAATGAAATCGCAAAATCGACGAACGCCGCGGCATCCTTATTTTATGCTCTAAAGCGTACATGGAAAAGAATATTCTCACTTTTTCCGTCGAGTGTGCTATGGATAGTGACGCCAACCAAAAGTATAAATAAATGACAGTCGTGCATTTGTTACAATGGATGCTGGCACTCCTGCTCTAAATATGCCCAATATAATATGCGAAAAATGACATGTCATTTGCAAATTTCAGAATAAGTAGAGAGAAAAATGTGCATTTAATTTAAAAAAGTGCGGCTATAGAAAATGTTCTGTGTATTTTTTGAGCGGGAAGTAAGATTGCCATTTTCGAAAGGATAAGGCGCTCCGCGGTAATATTCTTTCTCAAGCGGCAATCCGTTACTTTACGCTCTAAAAACACAAATAACTACTAAAACAATTAATTTGTTTAAGGTAATTTGTAACATAATCTTCATTTAAGGATAAACAATATCATAGTAAGTATTACATTCAAAATTAATTACATTCCAGTAAAAACAGCTATGCTTACATTAATGAAATATATTTCTAGGCTACAATAGGACATCATTTTTAAGATGCTTGTCAAAAAAACTTACCTAATGGCATCTTTGGGAAATCTAAAAGAACTTATTTTCTTGCTAGATTCATAACTTTTCGCACTGCAGTTTTTAGCGGCACAAACGTGTCCACCTCGCGGTTTATCCATTTCTATTATATACAAGCACAGATAGATATTATAAAATAAGTAGTTTGTTCAAGAACGTATGTACACTGTTAATTACTATAACTAGAAAATATATATACCTAAACTGAAACTACGACACTGGTTAACACAAACAACTCATCTGACACGACCACGAGCGACGAGCCAACACTGTCGAATTTGATAGATTTTAACCCAGAATGCCGGCCTGCGCGAAGAAATGCGCATATCGTTCAAATGTTAAGAGTTGGATAGCTGATTGTTTGGTAAGCTGTGCCGGGGGCATGTTTGGGCTACCTGTAATACCGAAGTGGCTGGGACCAGTATCCACCCCATCGAGAAGTGACAGTGACATAATTCGAAAATTGAAATAGCATAATATTCATTATAATTTTTTATCGACGTTTAATAATATTAAATCAAATAGATATTTCAACAGTGCCTCATTACAATCCACTACACGAAACATAAATACTTCTGGCCCTCATAGTTGTCCATTCTAATACAATTTAAGGTTATTAACAACAACAATTAGGCTAAATTTATAGGTTAAATTTCTTTATGTTTTTGACGGACGACGCACGACACAACGGCAAGTTTATGAAAGGTAATTTTTGTGGCTACGACCGGCAGTCGGTAAACGTCAATCCCGTCGGCAAACGGAATACTCACCGTCAAGTTTATGAATCCCCCTTAAACCAATTTTATCTTTTTCCGGCCAACGCCGACGGTCGTAGCAATAGTCGTAGAAAGTTTTAAGGACCAATCAAATCCATTTTAACCTGTCACATGATGTTAAGGACCTGCGTCGTGGTCTTGCCCCTGACCTGACGGAGTCGGCCATTCCATTATCGCATTTTCCATTGTTCAGTACAATTCGTCTGTGTGTGTATACTGTTTCCCATTTTTGTATTATTTTGAACGTTTGGATTTTCATTTAGAGAGTATGGAGGATTCTGAAGATCAGGAATCGGGCAGTAAGTAAATGTTTAATTATTTTTATATTCCTACATTATTTGCTTGAATTATGAATTTATAGTTTTGTCTTTTCTATAGGATTAGTAGGATATAGAAAAGACTATGGGTTGTTGATAGAGGCTATCCAATTTGTTTGATTTGTCAGACAAATTGTACAAAGACGCAAAAGGACCCAAGCTTGGCAGTAAATAAGCCAAATTCTAAATTGTAGTGGTAAGCAAATTTACCTACAGTTGAAACCAGGAAAGATGACCATACTAACGACAGCAGCAAATGTCATAAGAATATTCCTGATGATGCAATTGTCAACTTTCCTGTTCCGATAGGCCTCATATTAGATATGGTCGGAAGTTTTCACTATACCTAATGAGACACAATGCTTTGTTCTTTTTCATATTTTGTGTATGAAAAGGTTCATCAATAATTATTCACAATTTATTGTTTTAGTGGATGACTGCCTAAAAAGCATGGAGAAACCTCAGAGATAGATTTGTAAAAGAAAAACAAGTTAAGTTCAGGAGCCGAGGCACCAGAAACAAATTGACCTTATTACCATGCCATGCTTTTTTATGGCAAATTTACCAAACCCCGCAAGTAAGTTTAGGGTGTTATTAACACATTATAATATTTTGTAGTTCGTATTTCAGTTATTATTATTGATTTATAATTTGTTTTTTTTTATAGCGCGCATACAGCTACAAAAAAAAGAGGTCAGCAAATCTCCAATGCCATCATCAGCCTCTGTGTGGAGCCACGATACCTATGAGGCACTTACATCACCAAAACCAGAGGTTTTATGCAGTGGATCTGATGAAGAGACAGATGCCTCACATCTTGCAGGACCCTTAAAAATACGCAGAAGAAAAATAACGCCATTGAGCAGTGGTAATGCAGTGTCCGAGCCCAAGTCCTATTGGTTTTGGAGAGACACCAACTAGACCCTCTGATCAGGTTTAGGTTTATTTTGTTATTTATTGTTCTCTATGGTGTGTACGGTTTTGTATGTGACACATTTACATATTATTTAAAGATACATCTTACAAACGCTTCAAGTTATTACATGTAAGAGCGCTCTACTATCTATACTAAAGAAAATATACACATATATTTAAAACTACATACTAAAACATTCACAACGTTTTAAAAATGGCAGGAGATGATCCCTTAAATCACATAAAATACAGATCTACATACTCACAGACACAATCAAGTTGCTAACTTGGCCTTAATCTTCGATCTCAATCAATATCAATTTTTTTCTATTAAGATGTTACATTGATACATCATACTATTAATAGGAGAATCATCAAATTTCCAATAAAATATGTGTTTCCTTTGAATTCTTAAATTAACTTTTATTACAGGAAATTTGAAATAATTCACTAAAGAACATGAATTGTATTTTATGTTAATCAAAATATGGTATGCAAAGATTACAGACAACATACTTTTATATGCCACTAAATAAGGATATATTCATTATACTTCCCTACATGCAGATATCTTAGGAATTTCTATTGTACTTTTTCAATAAAGTCTATTATAATATGTGTAGCAGCTTGATGAGACCACATAACTAGAGCATACTCTAGATGAGGCCTGACTTAATTTAATAACTGACAATGTTTTGGAAATATTTACTATTTCTTATTACAAAACCTAAATTTATATTTATGCTTTACTTACAGTTATGCTATAATGTTCATTAAACGTCATGTTACATTGAAAAATCACTCCAAGATTCACACAATTGTTTTTTCTATCTATTACAGTATTTTCAATTTTATAATTGTTTTCATAAAAGTAAACTTTTCTAGTAAAAGTTATTACACTACGTTTTTCAGTATTTACGTGCATCTGCTCGATTTATACTTTAATAAAAGCAATTGAGATGATACATTATCAATTACACCAAGCATATTCTATCATCATTATGTTGTAACAGTGCAATTGCTTTATGCTAATTTAACACAATTTCTTTCTAGTTCAAACCAAAAAACGCACCACACGATGGAGGCATCGATACAATTGTTAATGCTGCCACCTCCATTGCGTCCCAAGTGCAACAAATTCCAACCATTCCAAAAAGTGCTAAATAGCACATTTGTGAAGTATTTATTCCAAGAATTGGAAAAGTTGCGCGAAGAGGAGGCCAGAAAAACCGGGGGCAGTTGTTAGAGACCTTGTTTAGGGATGAATATTTTTTTTTAATAAAATATACATCTGAATATTAAGCTTTTTATTTTTTTTATAATCAAGAGTATTTTGTAAAATACGTAACTCAGATCTGGTTCAGATAAAACAGTGGTTTGATGCAAATAAGCTTGCCCTAAATCTAAAGAAAACAAAATATATGATGTTTAAAAATAAAGTATCTTTAATTTTACAGATTAACAACTATAAAGTAAATAGAGTGTCAGGATAAAAATTTCTAGGGATCACAGTCGACAGTAAACTTTTGGGAAGTTCATATAAATAATATCACTAAAAAACTTGCATCGTGCTTATATGCCATACGAGTCACAAAAAGCACTCTAAATAAAGAGATAGCGGTCGAGGTGTATTATTCCCTGTTCGAATCGCATGTCCGATTGTCCGATACCGTTTGCCTTTTGGGGATATGCAATACTAGCACGAACTAATTTAATTTTTTTACTACAAAAGAAGGCTGTTAGATTTATAGCAAATTTATCAAACATGACATCATGTAAACCATAATTTAAAAAACTAAAAATTTTGACATTTTATGACTTTTTGATATTCGAGTGTTTAACAAGATTTCACAAATATAGTTCTTATGGAACTTATGAATATTTGACGAGAGCCAGAAAAAATATAATAATACCCCAATCCTCTAGTTCCTTGATATGTAATTATCTTTTCTGTTTAGGTAAATCCATCTAATAAAATTCCGGATCAAATAAGAGAGTTACCACTTGTTTGTTTCAACAAAATTATTAAATCATCTTTAGTAAAAAATACTATTCTATAAGAGAATTTATAGAAAACCCACACCTAAAAAGTTTACATTTAAGAGAAACACTATCATGTTAATTAGCTTAGGTTAGTTTTAAGTATTATTATAAGTGAAATTATTGTATATCACACCTACTATTGCTTTTCAATAAATAAGTTGATCGATTGATTGACAAAAACCTCGTTTTTAATACTTTAAAAACTATTTTAAAAGTGGAATAGAAAAATATAATTTATTATTAAAAACAAAATTATAAATGAACATTTAATACTCTTATCTTGGCAGGGAACTCGCCCTTCATCGGAGATAAAATACTCCGATAGAGAATCTCTTACGCCATAAATGACACGCTTTGTCACATTAGCCCCTAGTCGACCAACAGACTGTAAAGGCTCCTGCTCTGTGTCAACAAAATTAGGTGGACAATATATGTTGTCACGTCCAGGCTTGGAAAGCTCAGTCTGGCAAAAATTGTGCAGTACAACGATAGCCTTTACAATGTTGTCTACTTTTTCCACTTTTGCATTTATTGTGGTTTTTGAGATTCTCCATCGTGCCACGAGAATCCCAAAAGTATTTTCGATGACCTAGCCGTGCTCTAAACAATCTATAAATAAAAATCCTTTGTTGATCTGATAAACCCTTTCCCGGGTGCATATTTGTAAACAGAGGAGACGCGCCCGCCATAAGACGCGAGCCGAAGTAGAGTAGTATATAGCAGACGAGTTAGGCAAAACCGCTTGGTAAACGGCAGACGTGTCAGTTGCAAAAATGTTTGCGGAATGAAGAGCTGTAAATAGCAGACGAGTGAGATGGATTTTTGCCTGAAACGTCTGTTATTTACTAAAACTTTTTAATAAGATATTTTGTATTATTTTGAATTTCTTGCGATAATTTAAAATACTTCTTGGTGTACTTACCAAAACCTTAGTGGATTATACTTGTAAAAATAGATGTTTTCTTATTTTCTAAACATAAACTTCCTATTCTTTGTAGATATTAGACAAAAAATGCAAGTTCTAAATGCTGAATATAAGTATATATTTGTTAAAGTAGGTAGTATACAAGTAAGTAGAACAGGGTTTTGAGTTTGAAACAAAAGATACCTATTTTTTTAGGACAAAACACTTTGGAAAATAGACAAACACCCATAGGACAATAAAATAAATAAATAAAACTGTATGATTAAGGATTAAAAGTTTCTAGGTAGATAATTAATTTAAAATAAGACATTTTTGGGCAACTCATATACAGGGTTGATCAAAAGATCGGAAAATAAAACACAAAAAAATTACAATGTTACAATATTTTGGGCAACCCAAAGTTAGTGTCGCTTCCTCTTAAGTTCAAATGTGTTCTGTACAGCAAAGATCAAGTTTCTTCACGAGTGAGCAGATTGCCTAAATATTTCTTTAAATTTTCATAGGAACAGTTTTCAGAGAAATTTCGTTTGATGGCTTCGTTTAGTTCATTTTCGGTTTTAGAATGTAAAATTTCCTTAAATAAGGAGTAATATTTTTGTGACAAATCTCGTGGAATTCCGTTTTTCGCCGTTAAAATCCATCTCAAGACCGCCTTCTTTATATGAAAAATGCATAAGAGCAATTTTGGTTCTGGCCAATGTTTTCTTAGCAGTTTCCTCTCTCCTAAATCGTCATCTGTCAAGATAACTGTCGGTCGAATTTTTTATAGCATTATTTCTAGCAATCCTTTAATTGTAAGAACAAATAGATAATTTTTTTGTCAATTAGCTAAAATGCTTCCAACGGGCAATCCTCCCGCCGCACTTTGTACCACAAACAATTTTTTTGGTCATATATTTTATGGTCATAAACATCACAATTACCGGATGCATCGACAAACATAATTTCATTTGCTTGTGGTATCTCTAACGCACGTTGCATAAGTGGTGTACAAATAGCTGCAGCATAATTATACTGTAAAGTTATTATTTCAAATCATAGGCCAGTTTTGGCTGTATGAGAAGCCAATGTTTCCTCCAACTTGAGCAACATATATGACGCCTTGCGGCCTTATTTGAATATAAAAATAAAAATTCCTACGCTATACTTACTTCTTACTCCAGTAAACAGCGGACGTATCAGGCGAACTCTGGTGGACGCGTCTGCTAAATATTAACATTCTTCGGGCATGTCGAAATTTACTGAAGGGATAACGCGTCTGCTGTTTACAAATATGCTTCCCGGGTAAGGCCTCATAATATTTTTTTAGAGGAAAAACTTCATCGCCTATAAAAAAATAGGGCATCGGAATATTCGTTCCTGGCAAGGGTTCTTCTAAAGGTATGTTCAAATCATTGTTGTCCTGCCTTTGCCCGAATACCCTGTGTCGCAACACTCCACCATCACTTTGTGACCCATATTCCCCAATATCAACCGATGTAAATTTGTACTTGTAGTCACATGATGCCAATAACACTATACTGAAAGTCTTCTTATAATTAAAAAACAAGGAGCCACTTATCGGTGGAGCATGTAGGTATATTTACATGCTCAATACTTCCCAAGCAATGAGGGAAATTCCATCTATTAATTCTGATATCCTTGAGAAATACTGAACGACTCTTCTGCAGACTAGGGAGTTTTAAGATATTCAGGACTTAGAACATTCCACAGAACTGCACAGGTATCGTGAATGATTGAATGAACCGTTAAAAGTCCTATATGGAAGGTCCATGCTAGAGCTTGCATACTAGACCCTTGCGACAACTATCTGAACCAAAATTTTATTTGAAGGCTTTCTCCTATTTTCATCAATAATTAGCTCACTGTAGAGTTAAAACCGGCCGTTCTTCAGATGAGATACTGAAACGCCACTGACCCGGAACACCCTTTTGCACCCAAAAGACAGCAAATTTGTTGGACGTGATCGTAACAATAATGATAATAAATATTATTACTGTCGGCTCAGACCCTGTTTAATTGACGTTGTGTAGTAGTAGGTTCCTAAAGTAGAAGTCTTGTCTTCCTCGGTACCAGATAATACTGGTAATAAAACAATGATAGACCATTTAATACATTTATTTTCTTTAATAGAAAGGAAAATGTCGATATTTGAGACTTACAAAATTTCAATAAACCATTATCATATAAACCAATGTATAATTAGTTAATTACATTTTATTTTGCATTACATCATTTCATTTGACCCTCAAACCTAAAACAAGTGGTGACAATTTTGCAAGGGAGTTAGGTATCAAAATTCAAAAGGCTTGCCCTTACACTGTGCTCAATGCTCGGTAATTTCGCAACATTTACTCTAGAAGTCCTCGTACATACCACCTGGTATACCTACACACCTTAAGGAA
>MU185506.1:29520-59283 GCA_016904865.1 Pissodes strobi
ATGGGATCCCCCACGGAATTACGTCATCAGGTTCTTTTGGGGGGTGACCCGAAGGTTTCTTTTGGGGGGCGGGACGAAGGCATCAGTCGACGCAGTAGGTCCCTGTTTTATATTTGTTTATTTGTAGTATTTTTGGGGAATGCCTATTTAAAGTTCTTACTATCAATAGCCCATCTTGTTGTTGATTTATAATACAGAAGTTTAGTTTGATTTAATAGATTTATCTTGTACACCACCTATTGCAGGAATAAGTCCCAAACGAAAGAGCGTATTTTATCGAACTCCAATCTACTGTACTATGAGTTTGCTGTACCCTTTCCCTTTACTTTGAGTATAAAAAAACATTATTAAAACAAAGTCTTGTAGTTTATCCATTTAAAATATTGAAAATATAAACCCATTATTTACCTATGGACGAAGAAGCAGGTTCTTCTCCCCTGGAACTAGTGCCTGGCTCTTCGTTTCATCGTTAAGACAGATACTAATTATTTAAGAATTAACGATAACTACTAGGAAATCGGTTACGGGAATAAGGATAAGATTGTAAAGACACCACTCAGCTGAACGCGAAGGTATGTAGGGAAAACCACTCAGCCCAAAAGCGAAGGTATATAGGGAAAACCACTCAGCGAAAGCGAAGGTATAGGGTTAGAGAGAAGGTTTCTTCTGCCTATCCGTGCTTTTTTGTCGCGTTTTTATATGGAAATGATCCCATGTAACTCTGTAAGTGCGACAAGAAAATATCAAACATTCCAATCCCACACATTTAACCACTCATTAGACAAAAACGTACCTATCGGTCTCGCGTCGGGTGTTAGTCCGGATTCCCGGCGCGCGTCCCTATTCTGCCTGCCTCTCGACCCGTATTTGGTACGATTGCATGAAATGAGAGTTTTTTAAAGCTTATTATAATACTGAGTGTATTCCAATTTTGTGGGTGAATTTCATTATTTTAGAACTTTTCTTTGTTAATTCGCATACCTAGGGTCGGTCTGTTTCAATACCATCGGATCTGTACTGCTTATGTATTCTTCCTTGTACTTTAGATAATAACTTCTAAAAAATGGGGGCTGTATGTCATTCTTGTATATTAAAAATACTGTTCAGAGTCCCATATTTTAATTTTTTTATAATATTGGTAGCCAGATAATTTTCTAGTTCTGTTGATAAGTCTCACTTTGAATCTTCGCGTGGCCGTGTTTTGACGCATCCTAAGGACTGCATAAAAAAGAAAATAAGTCCTAATGCACCTAATAATACTCCTGGCCATCATAGTTGTCCATTCTAACAATTTGAGTACCTATTAACAATAACAATTATTAGGCTAAATTTAAAGGTTAAGATTTGTTTACGTTTTTGACGGACGACGCACCGCAACGGCAAGTTTATGAAAGGCAAATTTTTGTGGCTACGACCGACGACAGTCGGTAAACGTCAATCTCATCGGTAAACGGAAACAAGAGTCTAGAGAACACACAGGAGGAGCTCGGAAAATTTCTTCCGTATTCCAGATTAAGCAAAAATAATCGAAACTAACTTTAACCAGCCAAACAAGCACATTGAGACGAGCGCGCTACCCAAACTAACGCAAACTAACCCAAACTAACGCAAACTAACCCAATCTAACCGTAATTAACCAATGTCTTCCGTATTCCAGATTAAGCAAAAATAATCGAAAATAATTTTAACTAGCCAAACAAGCGCATTGAGACGAGCGCGCTACCCAAACTAACGCAAACTAACCCAAACTAACGCAAACTAACCCAAACTCACGCAAACTAACCCAAACTAACCGTAATTAACCAAAGTAAAGACAAGCACGTTACGCGCGCTTGTCTTTCGTATTCCAGATTAGGCAAAAATAATCGAAACTAACTTTAACTAGCCAAACAAGCGCATTGAGACGAGAGCGCTACCCAAACTAACCCAAACTAACCCAAACTAACGCAAACTACCGCAAACTAACCCAAACTAACGCAAAATAACATTTTTTTTTTCTTTTTTTTTTCTTTTAGAGGGGAAAAATCTTCAAAAGACACCCGACGCAAGATTCTCTGCCGGGTTTTGTGTATTGAATAATACGTGTGTGCCGTCTTATTATTTGGCGACCGGGTAGTGTCGAATTTGGCTACATGCCAGAACCACCTACCGACTAAAAAACCACCTCTATTACTACTTTCCCTGGAACCGCCAAATTGCATTACTTCAGGGTGTTGCTAAATCCTTTTTTCTCATTGGTGCTCTTGGTCTCTTCTTTTCTCTTCCTTATCCTTGATCATCATTATTTCCGTCAGCATTCCCGATATAACATCCCAAGTTTTTTTACTTTCCAGTAGCAGCTCTGCTATGTTTTCCATCGTGACGTTCCTTTCACATTCAGCAGCAGCTGTGGCTCTCAGCTGCTCAAACCTCTCACAGTGGAAGACCGTGTGTTCTGGGTCATCTCTTTCCGGGCAAAACCAGCATGTATCCGCCTGTTGCCTCTTAATTTCTTCAAGGTATGTCCCGAAGATACCGTGACCTGTCATGGCCATTGTCAAAAAATAATTGGTCTCCCCCCATCTCCGCTCCGTCCACAATCTAACGTCTTTCACAAAGGTCTGCGCAAATCCATGATAATTCGACCAGCTCTCCTGCCTTTCACGGAATAGGTTTTCTCTCGCTTGCTCTTTGTAGTCGTGTCCCCTCCTGAAGATATCTGTTCTTTCTGTGGCCAATAAGTCTAACGGTGGCATACCCGCGATTACTGATATGGCGCAACCAGAAACTGTTCTGTACTCACTAGTTATTCCTATCGCTAATTTTCTGTTAACTCCATTGATTTTGTTTCTATACGTTTTAAATTTTAAGCCGTGGTTCCAAATAGGGGCTGCATAGAGCATTGCTGATATCACATCGCTATATATTAACCTTCTGTTGCTAGATCTAGGTCCTCCCAATTTTGGCATAATTTTCAGATATAAGGTTGACATTTTTACCGCTTTGTCTATTATCTTATCAATATGACTTGTCATTCGTAGATCTTTGTCCAAGAAAACTCCCAAATACCTTACTGGACTCTTGCTTGCGACTGTCTCTCCCAGTCGTAGTTCGCAATGAGTAAACTTCCGCCAAAATTAGTAACTCCGTTTTACTCTTAGCTACTCTGAGATCCATTTTCTCCAACTTATCTGTTACTACTGATGTTGCATAAAGTGTGTTTTCCTCTAACATAGCAATCGATTTGGCCTTGACGATAATCGCTAGATCATCTGCATATGCGATTAATTTCACATCTCTGCTTATTTCCGTGTCTAGGATCTGATTATAGAGAGCGTTCCACTATAGCGGGCCCAACACCGACCCTTGAGGTACTCCGCAACTCGTTTCAAACGTCGTATTATTAGCCGCTATATAAGATGAGTTGGACAGGGCATTAGGGCAAGTTAAACGGAGAAAGGCGCCAGGCCCGGATAACATCGGCCCAGAAATAATGCTGCGAATAGCCGAAGAAAACAAGCAAATGTATATAAATATTTTCAACAAGTGTCTGAGGGAAAGTTGTTTCCCAGCCATATAGAAAGAAGCACGATTAGTCCTTATCGAGAAACCTAAAAAATATCAGGACCTACAGAGGAGCTCCAGACCAATCTGCCTAATTAATTCAAATGGAAAATTGTTACAGATTCTAATAAAGAATAGAATGCAGAAGGAATTGCAAGATAGAGGAATGATTCATGAAGATCAGTATGGGTACGTTAAGGGTAGATCCACGATCACTGCAATTGATAGAGTTCTTGAAATTCACGAAGCGATCAAGTCCAAAGCGGCAAAAAATCAAGAATTTGGAGTGATGGTGCTTATTGACGTGCAAAACGCCTTTAACTCTGTACCTTCGAGAGGAATTGTAGACGTGTTGGAGAAAGCAGGGATTAGTGAATACTTGGTGCAGATGGTTAAAGCTTATTTAAGCGAGAGGAGGATTATAACGCAAACTAACCCAAACTAACCAAAATTAAGACCAGCGGGCGGATGTTTATGTAAAATTAGAATGACATTTGAAATCGGCCATTCCATAATTCTTCAGTATTTGTATATTGATTTGTTTAGTTTTTAGAGAATATTAATCCATTTTTAATTATTATTCCAATATTTTTTGTGTTCTAATCTGTGGTCTGTGGTTCTATTATGGATTTATTGAATTTTGCATGTTCTGAAGATATCCGTATGACAAATTATAATATTTTATATTTGGATAGGCGGTATTTATGTTTTTGTCGATTTTAGTTGAAACCTGAACCTCTCAATCTCAGGCGAGCTCCCAGCTAATCGGATATAAGGCGTTGGATGTCGGACTGTTGATAGAGACAATTCAAGCATATGAATTTTTGAATGACTTGTCCAAAAAGGACTACAAAAATGGGAAAAAAGGAGCTGGCCTGGAAAGAAATTTTCCAAGTTCTGAATTCCAGTGGTAAGTTGAATGAAAGGAACAGCTAATGTGTTCCCAGGAAGATCTTGTCCATTTTTATTCATTTATTTATTAAGATACTATTATTAATACTACTATTATCAATACAATACTATTTATTTTTAGTGGAGGATTGTATGAAAGCTTAGAAAATGTACGGGATCGGTTTGTTAAAGAAAAGAATCGCTATGCCTCAGGATCCGAGGCCCCATAAAATCCATGGATCTATTATAATGCCACGCTCTTTTATAGCAAGTTTACTAGAAAGAGAAAGTGAGTATTGATGTTTTTAGAGCATTTTTTGTTTCAAAAATTAAAAATCTTAAATATCTTTTTATAGAACATACACAACTACTACATCAAGCTCAAAAAAAAGAACACACCGAAAGGCCCGATTATATCACCCACTGAAATCTCAACTCCAGCTAATCAGTCAGAAGATGATCGAGTGGATATAACACCAGCGACATCAAAAGGTTAGACATTCACTTAGTTGTAGTTAACTTCGACATCTTTGTAGTTTTAGACTAATTGAAAGCAGCTAATACATGTAAATATAATTTATCCTGAATTTTTACAGGAAAAAAAGGCAGAAAGGAGTGTCCGAAGATGTTATGTAGAAATATGTACCTCTATTAAAGGTAGTAGAAGTGTCCCAGTTTTGTAGTTTTTGTTTGTTTTATTTTACAATAAGTAAAAAAGTTAGCT
The DNA here is from genome assembly GCA_016904865.1 of Pissodes strobi. Classification (NCBI taxonomy): domain Eukaryota; kingdom Metazoa; phylum Arthropoda; class Insecta; order Coleoptera; family Curculionidae; genus Pissodes; species Pissodes strobi. Next base: position 34,679 of record MU185506.1, read on the forward strand.
AAAGGATAAAATAAGATTATATTACTTTGATATACCATAATCCAAATTAACTAAATAATAAACTTTAATTTAGTTAATTTTAATTATTATTTTAACACCAAATAGATCTGATTTTTATGTCACTTAAGTTTTTTTATTTGTAATTTAGGTAGGTGTTTGCCTATATATATATTTTAGATACCTATTCTCATTTTTTTTTCACATTTCAAAAAAGTTTTCACTGCTAAAACTTAGAACAGATTTTTTTGATTATCTAACCAATAACTAACTAATGGATAATAAAATTTCCTAATAATTAATAATAAAAACTACACTCTTCATCTTCTTTCTATTTGTTCTTGATTTACTATGAGTTGTTTGAAGGGGATGTGAGTTTTGCTAATTATCATGTATTTTGACTTGTTTATGTTAAAGTCAAGGCCATATTGCTTGCCGCATTCTGCTGTGCACGCAATCAGTGTCTGTAAGCCTTCCAAGCTGTCTGCGAATATGATTGTGTCATCCGCATACCCAATATTGTTCAGTAGTTCACCATTCACAAGAATTCCGATTTCACTGTCCTCTAGAGCCCTCTTCATTATTTCCTCAGAGTAGAGATTAAAAAGTAGGGGGGACATTATGCAGCCTTGTCTTACCCCCCGTTGGCGTTGTATGGTCACTTCTTCCGTCAGCCCTTTTCCTACTTTGATATTGGCTGTTTGGTTGTAATAGAGGTGGTGTATTATTCGGATGTCCTTATCATCTAAGCCAATGGATTGCAGTATTGACATTAACTTATCGTGTTTGACATTGTCGAAGGCCTTGCTGTAGTCAATGAAGCATACGTACACGTCACAACTGACATCACGACATCGCTGGAACAGTACCTGTACTGCGAATAACGCTTCTCTGGTACCTTGTGCGTCACGGAATCCGAATTGGGTACGGTTTATCTGAGCTTCCACCTTGTTAGAAAGCCCCCATTTATAATATGGGCTTTCTATAGGGCGAGACCAATCGGGAGAAAAACTTCGTAACGGTACGTCGGATCGATCTGGGACTTATACCTATCGACTTGGAATCGGAAAAAAAAATTTAAATTTTTTGTCTGTATGTGTGTGTGTGTGTATGTGATGAAATCGATTACAGGCCGCAATTTTGAAGATAGCGACTTGAAATTTGGCATAGAGGTAGAGGTCCACAAACCCTCGGAACCTATTGATTTTGGTTACGATCGGTTAATATACAGGGTGTGAAAACCGTTTTTTTGCATTTTTGTCCGTGTAAACAAGGACCAACTTTTCTATTTTTTGATGTCAAATGAAAGTATTCGGTAGGCCACGTGTTTTAGTTCCTTTGCACTTTTGCTCTAATTGTTACCGTTTTTGACTTATGAAGGATTTTTGTCAATTATACTACCACACTTAACGTAACAATTTTGATTATTTTTCGCGTGCAGGTTCGAATCCTATCGCAGAAACATTTTTTTTAATGGAAAAAATGTGGATTTTTCTTCGAATAATTATTTATTATTTAAGATGCTCATATATTACAGGGGTGAATAAAAAAAATAGTTATTGATGTGTAAACATCTTACGCGGCGCTATGAGTGTAAATCTCGGCAAATGGGACGGAAATGCACAAACCAATTGTAGCCGCTAGGGCGTTATTATATACAATTTTGCCATTTAAAATCATTTTAAACGGATATTAGACGATAAAAAGCATATTTTTAAGTACGAACCGTCAAAGTACTATTTTTTAATTATTATATTCGCAGTGTATTTGGATCCATAGCACAGCTTATTTTTAATGGACGGTTGAATTTAAAATTAATTTTCGCTTCAAAATCCACGACAAATTCGTACGAGGCCACGGCTATCGGTCTAAAAAAGTCCGAATTTTCGGATTTTTATACAATTTTGCCATTTAAAATCGTTTTTAAACGGATTTTAGACGATAAAAAGCATATTATTATTTGAAATTTAACGAACTGTCAAAAGTATTATTCAGATGCCCAGACGTTTAAAACAATATTGTCATAGCCCTCTTCTAAAATTTGCAATAGTTGGTTATTGACTTTTCCAAATCAAAGGATGTCTGCCAGGTAAATAAGCTGTGTCCATATGCTGATGTTATTCCTGGTGGCATTAGATTTTCGTGTCGAATTTGTGAATTGAATTAATCCACTCCGAAGCTGCTAATAAGTATTATTAAAGAATCCTAATATTATAAATGTGAATGTGTTTGTTTTTATTCTATGAACAAGCTAAAATGTATGGGTAACAGCCATAGCACGTTGAATACTTGAAACTGCCACTTCTCGTCCGCTCACTGAAGTTAAGCAACGTCGGGCGTGGTTAGTACTTAGATGGGTGACCGCTTGGGAACACAACGTGCTGTTGTAATTCTTTTACAACCGATGTCGTTATAGGATATGTTTACACATCAGTCTCGAGTACTAGCAGACTCGCTCAATTTATTTTATTTAAGATGCCCATATACTACAGGGTTGAATAAAAAAATTAGATATTCTTGAAAAATTGGTTGTTATGGCAACTAAGAAAAAAAAATTAAATTTTTATATTTATTTTAATAATTATACGATTTGAAGACTTGATCTTTGGTATGTGGGTATGGGTGATGAAGATTTGTGCTGACTAGAATTGGTTACAATGGCAACCGAAAAATAATATAGCCTAAATTCCTTAAGGATTAATATCAGAAAGAAATGTGTTATACAGGGTCTGCCCAGATTTGGTTACCAAAAAATGGGAAACTTTCTTATTTTTGATTTTATGCTTGGAAAAAAGCTAATTTTAACAATTCTAAATTAAGGATAGTTATACAGGGTACTTAAAAAATACAAAAATTAAGGTTGTAAAAACAAAATTTTTGGAATATCGGAAAACCTTCTGCAGAAAAAATAAAGCTCCTACTACGGCCAAAAGAAAAGTCCAATTAAAAAAAAAATAACAATTGACGTTGAAAAGTCGGTTACCATGGCAACCAATTAGAAAATTATCACGGTAAAATTAGACTAGCGATTGGTAACTCTAATTATAAGGGCTTTCTAATTATAGGCCACGGTACGGATACGAGCGTGGCAATAAAAATGTGTGACCGAAGGTCACACAAACGAGGCCCGAAGGGCCTCGCGCGTGCCGCAGGCACGAGTGGCCACGCCACTTGTTAGAAAGCCATTATCTATAATATAGGCTTTCTATAGGGCGCGACCAATCGGGACAAAAACTTCGTAACGGTACGTCGGATCGCTCTGAAACTTATACCTATCGATTTGTAATCGAAAAAAAAAATTTTGATTTTTTGTCTGTATGTGTGTATGTATGTATGTATGTATGTATGTGTGTGTATGTGATGAAATCGATTACAGGTCGCAATTTTGAAGATAGCGACTTGAAATTTGGCATAGAGGTAGAGGTCCACAAACCCTCGGAACCTATTGATTTTGGTTACGATCGGTTAATATACAGGGTGTGAAAACAGGACAAGTTTCCGTTTTTTTGGCATTTTTGGCATAAACAAGGACAAGCTTTTCAAGATAGCGACTTGAAATTTGGCATAGAGGTAGAGGTCCACAAACCCTTGGAACCTATTGATTTTGGTTACGATAGGTTTATATACAGGGTGTGAAAACAGGACAAGTTACCGTTTTTTGCCATTTTTGTCCGTGTAAACTAGGATAATATTCTTTTTTTATGTCAAATGGAAGTATTCGGTAAGACACGTATTTTTGTTCCTTTGCTCTTTTGCTCTAATTGTTATACAGGGTGTGAAAACAGGACAAGTTACAGTTTTTTGGCATTTACAGGTCGCAATTTTGAAGATAGCGACTTGAAGTTTGGCATAGAGGTAGAGGTCCACAAACCCTCGGAACATATTGATTTTGGTTACGATCGGTTCATATACAGGGTGTGAAAACAGGACAAGTTTCCGTTTTTTAACATTTCTGTCCGTGTAAACAAGGATAAAATTCTTTTTTTTATGTCAAATGAAAGTATTCGGTAAGACACGTATTTTTGTTTTTTTGCTCTTTTGCTTTAATTGTTATACAGGGTGTGAAAACAGGACAAGTTACCGTTTTTTGGCATTTACAGGTCGCAATTTTGAAGATGGCGACTTGAAATTTGGCATAGAGGTAGAGGTCCACAAACCCTAGAAGCCTAATGATTTTGGTTACGCTCGGTTAATATACAGGGTGTGAAAACAGGGCAAGTTACCGTTTTTTGACATTTTTGTCGGTGTAGCAAGGACCAACTTTTCTCTTTTTTGATGTCAAATTAAAGTATTCGGTAAGACACGTATTTTTGTTCCTTTGCTCTTTTGCTCCAATTGTTATACAGGGTGTGAAAACAGGACAAATTACAGTTTTTTTGGCATTTACAGGTCGCAATTTTGAAAATAGCGACTTGAAATTTGGCATAGAGGTAGAGGTCCGCAGACCCTCGAAGCGTATTGATTTTGGTTACTATCGTTTTATATACAGGGTGTGAAAACAGGACAAGCTGCCGTTTTTTGCCCATTAGACGTGGCAATTTTGAAGATAGCGACTTGAAATTTTGCATAGAGGTAGAGGTCCACAAACCGTCGAAGCCTATTGATTTTGGTTACGATCTGTTAATATACAGAGTGTGAAAACAGAATAAGTTACCATTTTTGGCATTTTTGTTCGTGTAAACAAGGACCAACTTTTCCTTTTTTCGGCGTCAATTTATAAGTAGAGGTGCAAGTATGTTAGCATTTTATTGTTGACAACATGGTTACCATAGCAACCAATTAATATGTAAATCACTAATAAAAGATATAGTATGGTACTTAGGATTGTTTATGAAGCCTAATTTGATAATAAAAAATTGGTTGCTATGGTAACCAAAAAAGTAAAAAATCGTTATAATTCGTCAATCGTCGACTTAGACATTTGATATTTGATATTTAGGTAAAGATTTAAAAAAATTAACGATTGACGTTGACAAGTCGGTTTCCATGGCAACCAATTAATAATATCTATCACTAATAAAATATATAGTATGGTACTTAGGATTGTTTATGAAGCATAATTTCATACTAAAAAATTGGTTGCTATGGTAACCAAAAAAAAAGTAGAAAATCGTCATAATTCGTCAATCGTACGACTTAGAGATTTGATATTTGGTATTTAGGCAAAGATAAAAAAATTTAACGATTGACGTTGACAAGTCGGTTACCATGGCAACCAATTAGAAAATTATCACGGTAAAATTAGACTAGCGATTGGTAAATCTAATTATAAGGGCTTTCTAATTATAGGCCACGGTACGGATAGGAGCGTGGCAATAATGTGTGACCAAAGGTCACACAAACGAGGCCCAAAGGGCCTCGCGCGTGCCGCAGGCACAGGCGGCCACGCCGCTTGTTATAAATCCTTTGATGTATTACTTTTAGAAATGTTTTCAATAGATGGCTTATGAGGCTAATAATTCTATGTTCGTCACATTTCTTCGGATTAGGTTTTTTTGGGTATCGTTATGAAGGTCGACTTGAGCCAGTCTCGTGGGATTCCTCCGCTGTTGTAAATTTTATTAAATATTGCTGTAATCCAGTTCACACCATCGTCGATCATTAGTTTTAAGAATTCAGAGTGAAAGTCATCCGGTCCTGTAGCCTTTCCATCATTAGTCTTCTTGATAACGTTTCTGACCTCATCGTGTGTAATAGCAAGTCCGTCGTTGCATTGCAGGTTCAGCCGCGTCGCACTGCGCTCATCTCTAAAGAAGTCCTCGACATATCTGGTCCATATTTCCTTTCTGTATTCCGTGTCCAGTACTATATTCCCCTGGTTGTCTGTCAGGAATACCCCTTGGTTATGCTTATATGGTCCAGCCATCTGCTTGACCCTCGTGTGCATGTTGAAACTGTCATATCTGTTGTCCAGCTCTTCAATCTCCTCGCATTGTTCCCTGAACCATCGATCCTTTGCTTGTCTGATTTCATTTTTTATAGCTCTATCAATTTGTCTGTACTTCATCCTGTCTTTTTCCTTCACTTCTCTTCTTTCCTCCATCATGTTCAGTATTTCCTCTGTCATCCATTGCTTTCTTTTTACCCTCTTCCCGCGCATGTGTCTATCTAGTACTACCTTATTTATCTCTTGCAGGTTTTTGAGGTCCTCCTCTAGATTTTGCGTATGTGTTGGAATTTTGCTGTTTATATATTCTTGAGATTGTTGTTTTATTTGTTCGTCCTTTAGTTGTCTTAAGTTATATGTGGGTTGTTTTGTAGGATTAATATTTTTTAGTTTTAAGTTCATAGTAGCAATTAGAGGATTGTGATCTGACTTAATGTCTGCCCCTGGATATGTTTTAACCGATGTTATTGTGTTTCTAAATCTCTTGTTAATAAGAATGAAATCTATTTGATTCCTAACAACATGTCCAGGTGCATCCATTGGAGACTTCCAGGTATACAATCGTCTGGGAGAAAGCTCAAAGAAGGTGTTAGTGACTACCATTTCTTCTTCCGTTGCGAAAATATTCAAACGATCTCCCCGTTCATTTTGTATGCCCAATCCAAACGGGCCAATCATATCGCCACATCTACCCTTATCAATCAACTACACTACATACTAATATTGAACAACTAATGGCTAAGTAAAATGATACTAAGAATGATAAAAGGCTATCGTAATGAAAACCGAAACATATTTTATTTGGACGAAACATGGGTAAATGAAGGGCATACAGTAAACAAGATGTGGCATGACAAAAATATAAAAAGTTTCCGCCAAGCTGCGTTGGAGGGCTGGACTACAGGAATCAAACCTCCATCTGGAAAAGGCAGCAGATTAATTGTGGTCCGTATTGGTAGTGTAAATAGGTTCATAGAAGGGGGTCTGTTAACATTTCGAATAGTGCTTGATAATGCACCTACCTTCCTAGAAAAATAGAAAAAGTACCAACAAGTGCTTGGCGAAAAGTGGACATAAAACAGTGGCTTTTAGAAAAAAAATCAATTTCGAAGGAGACATGGTCAAAAAGGAGCATTTGAATATATTACCAAAAATGGAAAAGCACAAACATACTGGAAAGATGGACGACGAAATGGCAAACAAACGTGGTATTGTTGTACTTCGACTTCCGCCCTATCACTGTGAGCTAAATCCCATAGAGTTAGTTTGGGCGCAAGTAAAAAATTTTCCTGCCACCAGAAATACTCCCTAAAAAATGACGGATGTTGAGGTACTCTTTCACTAAGCTATTCATGTTGTTGGAGATAAATGGCGAAAGTGTGTAAAGCATGTAATAAACCAGGAAAAACGAATGTGGCAGCTTGACAATATGGTTGATGAAACAGTAGAACCAATTATTTACATGTGGGTGAGAGTGACGACTCAACCGATTTTTCAAATGACAATTTGTAGTTTTTTTTTAATTGAATATGTTATTTGTATTATCGTGTGTATTATTGTATAATATATTATTGCATATATTTCTGTTTTTATAATTATTTTCTATATTTTTAAATCTTGAATTATTATTATATTATATTATACATATGTTTATTTGTCTATTTTCAGAAAGACCATTGCACATATACTTTCTTAATGTCGATGTATTTCTATACCCACAAAATAACTGATTTTATATTAGAAAACATTTCCAACGTTGTTAATGAGACGCTACTGACTACTGCTCAAAAATCTGTACAGTTCGTATTTCTTTCATATGTAAATGAAGTCTATTATATATGTTATGGTGTACACCTGCGTTTCGCCCGTATTCGGGTGTGTCAAGCCTAATTACATATATGTAGTAAAGCGAATTATGTAGCTTTACGATAAAATAACCAATTTAGTTTTGGCCCTCGGTATACTTTTTAACTTTAAGATTCTATCGAACAATAATTTACAACTTCGCAGCATTTCTAAATAGACTATATATTGCGTTGTCTTTGACTATAAAAGACAAATTTATAAGCTTATGCAGGTTCTTAAAGTGAATACGGCGATCAAAACAAAGCTTTTGAATGTGCCAATATTCATTGACTATTCTGGTCTGAAAAACTGTTCTCCCCTGGTTTCTTAAAAAAATGCGCTTTAACTTACCGTCCCGCCTTTTGAAGAACTTGTGCCTGTGATATCATCCTGCCAGGTACTTCTAAAATACCTTTTACTGGATATCATGTTTCATCAAGGAAGGCTGGAGTAAAACCGCTATATGTAATATATGTAATTTGGATTCATCTCAATTCAGCAAAAACCAGAAGGTAAATAGAAATTTGGGTACATTCTACACAAAAAAACCTAGCAATTAAGAATTTTGATACATAATTACTATTGTTCTAACGATATTGTTTATACCCAAATCTTTGAAAGGCAGTCTGTCTAAATCGTAATATGTAATAATTATAAATCGTTTATTATTTTAAATTAAATTAAATTTTATGATCAACTAAATGATAGCACACATGCCGAATAATGTTTTTAGTAAGACAATTGCAAAATAATTATTATAAAGCTCTAAAATTAATTTTCCATAAATACATATTGGATTATAATTACCATAAAATTTTGGGATTTTAATATAATATATTAATTTACCAAGCGAATAGCAGATTAATTATAGCCAAAATATTGAAATAATAATTTCATCATTACTATTGCCTTGTTCAAATATTTTGGTCGAAATGAATTGATTGTTTATTATAACCGAGCCCATGAATTGCTTCAAACTATTTTGTTAGTGGGTGAAGTAGGTTTTGAGACAGCATCCCTCTCTCACTCATTAAAATTACGATAAAATATATTTTTAAAATTGCAGAGTAAAAATTTATTATTTGTATCCAATGCTATCACTCAGCTCTACCTTTATTTCTCAAATATAATGTTTTTTTTTTGGGTTCAAAGTAGCAAATTTATATCGTCAATCAAATGAATGCCTATTACATCTTTTTGCTTGCCAACTATGTTAGCGGCCTTTTCTTCACATCTTGTTCATATTCTTTTAAAATTAGGTTAGTAGTACCAATATGTGTAACACCCTATTATGAAAATATTTTATCTAGACGCTTTGAGCAACGATATTTTCCTTCTTCCTAGACAGTTGCTTCATTCCACCTGATTCAAAATACCAATTGAGATTTCAAATTTAAGGGAGCATTTTTATATTAATTTAGTTGTGGACCCCAATAAGTTCAGGTAATTTCTCTTATGACCTAGTTATCTAAGAGAGAGTTCGCCAGACAATAAGATATGATATGAAAAGAAGATAACTAATTAGCATTATTAACACTAACTTATCCCGATGGTATTTACATTTCATCTGACTCTCCCTCGAGCTTAAATTTAATATGGTAAGATAATAAGATACATTCTACATTACCTAATAAATGAAATACAGATTGGCACTAGCACTGAGTTTTAATGCGAGGTTTATAAAAATATCAAGGATATATAGCAGTTATGTTTGAATAAATACAGGTACTCTAATCATTATGTATTACAGCTAAACTTACTCTCTAGGTCTTAATGTTAATCCGCAACCTGCAGTCCAAACCTTAATAGCTTTTAGCACACTTTCCCTCACGACGACGGATGACGAATTTCGAACAAGATTCCTTTTACAACAGAGACGCTTTTCGCGAGTTCGTCAATACCGTATAACCATTTGATGGTTACACGGTAACTAGTTACCAATCGTGAAGATTTTTATCTGACTATTTTTTCAGGGTTCCCATATTTTTGGGCAGCGTATCGTGATATCGCACGTCAAGATTCTTTTGCGACTGCCTATTTTCCAAAGATTTTTAGCTTTTTATACCGTCTTTCAAGGATTGTTTTTGTTGTACTCCTCGAAAAATCTTGTATCAGCGCGTGCCCAACTGTTAAAATGTTTTTATTAAGAACAATTAAAATTCAAGTCGCCGAAAATTTCAATGTGGCAATTAGCGTTTTAATGTGTAGTGTAAATTCCCACCTACACTGGACGGAGGGAAGGATGGGAACCTGGGATGGGCTAGTCTGGTTCACAGACGGGTCCAGAATGGGAACACTGTCCGGAGCAGGTGCGTACTGTGAGGCTCTGGGGCGGGAATTATACGCCTCACTTGGCGAGCACACTACGGTTTTCCATGCGGAAATTTTTGCGATCATGATGGGGGTCTGGGAGTCGTTAAGGCTCAATGTTGGTGGCAGGAGGATTTTCTTCTGCTCTGACAGCAAGGCCGCACTCATGGCGCTGAAGTCGGTCCGTACGCGCTCTCTGTTGGTAAGGGAGTGTAGAAGCTGGCTGATTGAACTTGCAAAGCGAAAAAAGGTTACGCTGGTCTGGGTACCGGGACACTCGGGTGTACCGGGAAATGAGACAGCCGACGCCTTAGCAAGAGAAGGCTCCGCACGCGGATACTTGGGGCCTGACCCCTGTGTGGGGATCGCCCAGTGTGTCCGCGAAGGAGCTTTGGAGACCTGGATGGATAGTCGGGCGGAGGAGGTATGGCGGACGGCTCCGGGGATGAGACAGACGAGGCTCATGATACATGGGCCTGCGAAGAGTCTCGCCAAGGGGCTGTTGTGTCTACCTAGGAAGGAGTGCAGGGACCTGGTAGGATTCTACACCGGGCACTGTAGGCTTAGACGGCACCTGACCCTGCTGAGAATTGCAGAGGAGGCGGAGTGTAGATGGTGCATGGAGGACGACGAGACTCCATACCATCTACTTACGGAATGCCCCGCCTTTGCGTGGGCAAGATTCAGAATCTTTGGCGTGACGTCGATCGAGCCAGATTCAGTGCGTCGTGTTAGTCTGAAGGAGATGCGGGCTTTCTTAAGGAGGACCGGCATCCTGGAGGTTCTCTAATGCGGGCTGGGGGCACAACGGGTCCAATTGGTGGCCTAAGTGCAAGGCCCGCTAGGGGCCACCCCTTCCATACTGATACTGATACTGATTCCCACCTCGGTTTTAGTACCGCCGCGCCGCGTGTTCCAAATTAGCATAATTAAAATTGGTTATTCCAGTTAACATAGTTTTTGCATTTCAGGTCCAGTTCGTTGCTCGCTAAATATTCTTAATGGAAACGCCCCCTGGCCCAAGATTTCTTTTTATTGGAAAGTGTTGGGGAACATGTTTTTAAACCGTGCAACTAGTAAGTGATAATTCTTTTAGTTAGTTCTTCTAGTTTCGCATTATAATGCAGTCGAAAAAAGAAATAAATGTCAGCTGTTTGGTTCTGGTGAAGTTAAGAACAATTTTCCTTAGGCAAAATAATTTAACTTTAGACGCGGTTAGGGCATTATTTCTTCAAACGAATTTTAATTTATTTTTTTCTTAAATAAAATTATTACTTTATTTGTATGTGCTCTCTTGGCGAACTGGGACAAACGGGAATAATTTTTGAACGAATTTACAATAATTATAAAATAATTTGCTTAAACAATTTAGCTTGAATCAGTTTTACTAACTCGGGTTCATTTCATCATGCAAAATAGTTCTGAACTTTTTGACTCATTTAGTAGTTTCGTTTCAATCGAGAACCGCCATTGTAGAGGTTTTGATTTTTCTTAAATAAGAAGACGTTCGTTCAAGAGTTGCTCACAACTGATGACCCAATTATACATAAAGGTTTATGGTACTTAATTCTAATTATTATATTTCGTGATAAAAACTCATAAAAAATAACGACAAATTCTTCTGAATAAATCCAGTTAGTAATTTTTAAATAATATTAAATTAATTCATCAATAACATTCTTCACGAATTTTCTCCAATCATCTTCCCATTTCCTCAAGACCTTGTTCTTCATTTCTATATCCATGCTACTGTAAGTTATGGAGTTGATGGCGAGTTGTTTTAATAGTCTAAGATCTGTTTTCCTGCTAGCCATTCCCATGAATGCCAGGTACCAATCGTAGCTGAGGCCCTTAGCACCCCAAAAGCCGGGATCATCTGAGCCTATTACAACGGGATAGTTGTTAGCTATAAGATAGTTGGCTGGATGATTCCTAAGATCCCTTACAAGGCCCAAAACCTGAAAACGTCATAGAATTGATCGAAAAGATGCGGAATATGAAGTGAGTTGGTATATAAATAATGGGGGTGAACTGATTCTGCTGCTGGCCCGTCTGAAGTTCAAGAAACCGTTGGCATAAGTAGATGCACGTGGGCATTTTTATAAAAGGAAGTTATGACGCATATGCACTGAAATATATTGTAACCTAGGTCACCCTGTAACCCGTGAATGATCAGTAGTGCTATAAAATGCAAATGAAGGATAACTAATGAATCGGGGCACCATTGTCGGAAGGAGAAATTTAACTTATTAATTTGTCTGAATATGTAATGTAGTAGAATATAGGTGTTGCTATTATTATTCGGCTTTATCAATACGTATAATATAAATTCGTCAAAATAAAACAATTTGAAATAAAAAATTATTGCATGAAAATTGTCCAATAATAGAGTCTGTAAGCCTAATGATTAAAAGTTAATAGAATCATCCTCAGAAAAATCTGAAGAGTCGTCATGTCTTAAAGGTTTCATTTTCATAGATCTTTTTCACCAAATTACGATTACAATTCAGTCTCTTCATAATGATCCCCGCTTTTTTCCATGAGGTTGTGGAAAGCTTCTCTACTAACCTAGAATGACAGCTGGCGTTATCCATCACTATTACTGAATTAGCGGGAATTCATTCGGTCATCGTGGTAATCTTTAGATGAATTTGATTGAAATTCTATTAAACCAAAATCCATTTAAACTTCCTATATGAGATATAATAAGTCTGCACCCCTCTCCAGATGACGCTCTTAACCCTGTTGACCAGCCCTCCGTGACAGCTGGTTGAGAACTCAGGATGTTTCTATCTTTGCAAACTTTTGATCATTCAAATATCTTTGCACTGGCTGCGATATTTTCAGATTAGCCTCAGCTATTTTCATCTCTAGCAAATAATGTTTTACCTGTCAATAGGAAAAGGTTTTCTATTCTGCTTTTCTCACCGAAGGTTTATGTAATGAAGAATTTCCCATAGTCTACTTCTTGATAATTGGGGCAAGTATTCGTAATCCTCAGTGGCTTGCAAAATTTTGTCCAGCGTTGGTGTTTCCTTAGCGAAGTAAAACCACAGCTTTTCTAAGCTGTGGTAAAACTGCATTCTTCTTATATCATTTTAAACGTCAACTTTCAATGGTTCTGCCTGGTAGTGATTTGGATCTTGTCATATTGGCACAGGTCGTAATTATACTCAGAACATGGCTTGCAGGTTGCTGGTATACGAGAGCATTATGGACGTTCGGTATAACAGTTTTTTCTCGCTGGGAAAAATCTAGCAGTTGAGGCTATAATCAGATGTTATTTGCTCTTTCCCGAACAGGAACTAAAATTTTGTTTTGATATGGACAATCGCTGTATGTAGGTATATGCCTACGGTACCCAACAACAAACTACGTGAAATCTGATTTCCAAGAAACCCAGGTGGCAGATATTATCATCACGCCTGTTGCTCTTCTGCCAGCTCTATCAAAAATCATAGAGAAACTAGTTGCAAAACGTATGGTATCTTTTCTGGAGGTTCCTGGGATATTGCATTTTTCGCAGTTTGGTTTTCAGAAGGGTAAGTGTATAAATGATGCTGTTTTTGCCTTTCTTATTTGACACTTTATGATGAAGAGACGGCCGTGGCGGTGTTCTGTGATCTATCTAAGGCTTTTGACTGTGTGGATCATGGAACACTGTTGCGTAAATTGGAACTCTATGGTTTTAAAGGTAAAAGTCTAATGTGGTTTGCATCATATCTATCAAACAGGGAACAGTCAGTCTCCATTGGAGATAGGGCTTGGGATGTGGCGTCCCGCAGGGGTCCGTCTTGGGACCAATATTATTTCTTTTATATATTAATGATTTAGCTAATCTTCAAATTTCTGGAAAGTTTACATTTTTTGCGGACGATGCCACAATACTTAGAAGAGGAGGAAAACAAGAAGATTTTACGAACCTTGTAAATCGAGACTTAATGGTAATAAAAAGTTGGTGAGATGCAAATAAAATGTGTTTAAAAGTAGCTAAAACAAATGTTATGTCCTTTAGGGGTAATGTTTTTAAGATTAACATTGAAAGCCATACTTTACTAAATAAGTCAGAAAACAAGCTTTTATAAATATATTTGGACAATAAGTTGAGGTTCGAGGCTCATGTGAGACATCTTATCTCCAAAGTGTCTAGGGGTTGCTATGCCATAAAGGTCATTTGTAGTGAACTGGATGGATATGCAGCTAGAGGGGCATATTTTGCTTTGGTAGAGTCGCAACTTCGGCTTGGTATATGCTTCTGGGGAACTTGTTCGAAGCAATTGTTTGATAGTGTCTTTATTATCCAAAAGAGGGCAATTAGGAGTATATGCAAGGTTAATGTGAGGGAGTCTTGTCGCCCTTTGTTAAAAAGGAAAAAAATTAACCCTATGATGTGTTCTATTATTAGAGACTGCATGTCTGATGCATAGAAAATATAGAGATGTAATACGCAACACTCCCACCTATACCACACGGCAATCACATGTCATAGGACTTCCTGTACCTTCCTATAGTTTGGTTCATAACTCTTTTATCTTTAAGGGAAAAAGACATTTAACCACCTGCCTTTGAATTTAAGGAAAATATATGTAGGTATATGATAAATTTAAGAGTGCCGTTAAGTCTCTGTTAGTTGCGAAGGCGTATTATGATGTTGATGAGTATGTCAATGATAGGCTGTAAGTGTATTTTTCTTTGTATTGTAAATGTGTATATTTTTATATTGTAGATGTATATAATGATACTGACTTGTCTTTTTTTGACTCTGAGTATTGTTTTGACTACGTTTTTATTTAAATTGTATTTATGAGTTACCTAACTTATTGAGTTATTATCAACTTTACATGTGTAGATACTAAAACTGTTTTGTAATATTGTTTAGTCTCCTTTTTTTTATATACAGGTTTCTCAATGAGATCTAGATCTTCGAACAATAAAGCATATTATTATTATCCTTCTTCTTTCCCAGCGTGTGTAAACTGGTGTAGGAGGGAAGTGCGGGCCTAAGCCAAAACATCTTCACTCCTCTAGAAATTTGCGGGTTATTCGTGTGGTGTTCAGAATGACGGCTTTCTGCATTATTTTGAATAGGTTTGGATCCAATCCTACAGTCTTGATGTTTTTTTGTAGGCCTAAAGGTATGATTCCTGTGGTCGAGATTACCATTGGTAGAATGTGAACTTCGGTTAATCTCCAGATCCGTTTCAATTCAAATTTAAGCTCTGTGTATTTCTGTATCTTCTCGTCTATTGTGTGTTGAAGATTGTGGACATTAGGAACAGCTATGTCTATGATAAATGCTGTTTTCTTTTTCTTATCTAGAAAAGTGATATCCGGTCTGTTGCAGTGCACGGTCTTATCGGTTACTATTGTACAGTCGTAATATAGTTTGAAATCTGCTGATTCCAATACTGTTTCCGCGGAGTACTTGTAGTATGGCACTTCTTCTGCTAGAAGATTCTTACTGTTTGCTAATTTTTGGTGGATTATGTTTGCTACCTGGTTGTGACGGTGAAGATAGTCAGTCTGTGAGAGTCTACTGCATGCTCCCACTATGTGCTGGATGGTCTCAGGCTTTTCATGGCATTTTCGACACCTGTCATCTGTTATTTGTGTATTTTTAATGATGTGCTTCTGGTAGTTTCTAGTGTCGATTACCTGATCCTGGATCGCAAGAAGGAATGCCTCTGTCTCTGGGAATAGACCACCGTGTCTCAACCACGCGTTCGACGCAATTTTGTCGACCTCATTGCGGTCAAGATCGTGCGGATATCTACCGTGCAGAGACATACTTTTCCATTGCTGAATTTTTTCTTCATTTGTTTGGACCCTTTCGTGTTCCTGATGTTCGGCACTATTGAGATTAGGAGGTGTGTAAGATTTATCGGAGAGACATATGCTTGCGTGGAGGTTGTAGTCACGTTTTCTTTGATGGAAATGGAAATCTGTTTATTGCGCATATTGTGAATGTCGGTAATTCCCCTCCCTCCATCTGCGCGAGGCAACGTAAGTCGCATTATATTACTACGTGGGTGATTCTTCCTGTGCTTTGTGAGCGTAGTGCGTATTTTGCGTTGCATTTTTTCGGTATCCGTATCACACCATGGGATAACTCCAATCGAGTAGGTCAAGACATGTATTGCAAAGGTGTTAATTACCTTTATCATATTCTTGCTGCCAAGATCAGATTTACATATATTATCAAGCCTGGAGACAAATTCTTTGATTAGTATTTCCTTTATAACTGCGTGTTCCACTCTCCTTGATTGTTGCATCCCAAGGTATTTATACATGCCCTTTTCCTCCATTGGTTCAATTTCTTGTTCCTCTGCAGTGGTGAACCCAATCATTTCCAATGTGGATCTCCTCTTTATATTGATCGTTTTACATTTGTTCAGCCCAAACTTCATGTCAATATCTCTCGAGAATTTTTCTACTAGCCGGATCAGCTGTAGCAGCTTAGATGGCGACGGTGCATACAGCTTTAGATCATCCATATATAGAAGGTGCGAGATGTTATGGCCCTGTACACGGTATCCTATTTGAGTTCTTCCAAACAAAACCACAGAGGGCTCAAGGAGTCTCCCTGGAATATTCCCTTACTAATACGGATTTCTGCAGTGCTGACTGTGCTCCCGTCGTAGGATAAGTATATGGTAGTGCGCCATTGGTTCATTAGCTGTTGGAGAAGTGTTACTAGAAGCGGGTGGACTTTATATAGCTTCAGTACTTGGATCAACCATGAATGTGGCACTGTGTCAAAGGCTTTTTGATAATCTATATAACAGCATGATAGATTTCTATTTTTCTTCTGGACCTGCTTGAGTATTATGGAGTCTATTATTAGTTGTTCTTTGCACCCTTTCATACCCTTCCTACATCCTTTTTGCTCCTCAGTGAGAATATTGTATGTATCCGTATGTTCTGTGAGGATTTTAGTGAGGCATGAAGTTAGCAGTTTATAAGTTGTTTGTAGGCAGGTAATTGGTCGGTACTTCGCTGGGTTGTTAGATATGCTGCCTTTCTGAAGTAGATATGTTTTGCCTCGCGTGAGAAATTGCGGAATTTTTTCTGGGTATGTTATAAAGTCATTGAAGTGTTTCGCTATGTAAGGGTGGAGATACGTCAGTTTTTTGTACCAGTAATTATGTATGTTGTCACTGCCAGTACCTTTCCAACTATGCAGATTCTTTGTGATATTCTGAAGTAAAACTGGTGTAATTTCGGGGCATGGCATTTGTTCGATTCTATTGGTATTTTGTTCTTCCTCTGGGAGCCAACTTGCTTGGCTGTTGTGTTCAGAGGTATTTGACCAGATCGAAGACCAAAATGCGTGTATTTGTACGTTAGTTGGTAACTCTGCGTTCTCTCCGGCATTTATGTTGTTCCTGTCTCGAAGGCTTCTGTAAAATTTCCGTTCATCTTTTTCAAACAGTACGTTTTGCTTCCTACGTCTCAGCCCCTTCATGTACCGAGATTTATAGACCTTAAGTTTTTGCTTCATCGTGTCGATAATCTCTTTAACTTTTTCGTTGGCTTTGTCATGTTTGGCGTGGACTTTGTATTTCCCCATGATTTTTCTGGCTTTAGTTGTTAGTTTTTTGCTCGGGTTGTCGCGGCAATATTCAATTAATTTAGCTATGTCTGCACGTAGATTCTCGATTCTGCTTTCTAGCCTCCTTTGCCACCCTGGTGCCGCTCTATTCAGCGATGATACTGTTTTCCCGTTTAAAGGTTTAATAATTTTTGACCCATTGATGAGTGCTACTGTTTGAGCTGTGCAGTATATGATGGTATGTAGGTCCTCAAATGACTTGAACAGATTACTCTTTTCTGGGAGAATATGATTGTTGAGTATATCAACAGTTTTTGCCAATTTAATAGAGGTACCCTGGTATGTACGGCCGAGTTGATGGGTCAGTTCCAAGGTATTCCGTTATTACAGCATCAAACGTTTCCCTGATCCGGAGTAACAATGCCTCGGCAACATTGCCCGCCTCTGCATCCACCAGTGGCATTTGTTCGGGTATACCGTTGTTTGTTGCATTTCCGTCTTCTTCAGTGTTAGTGACTTCTACCTGATCTTGTCTTTCAACACCCGTATATGTTTCCCCTGCCTGCAGTTCTCCTGTCACTTCTTGTTTTAATTCTGCGAGTATGTTCTCTGGGATCAACCTATTCCTTACGATGACTCTTCTTTGATCTGATATTCGTTGTGCTGTGACTGAAATATCAGGATATTGTGTTTTGAATAGCCTATGCAGTTCATCTCTATATGCTGTCAAATCTGTTTCTATTTTAGTGACTTTGTAAAACGTACGCATGATGAATGTGTTTATTTCCAGTGTCCATTTCATACGTGTTCGTTTATTTTCCGCTTGGGTGGTCGCAGGTAGTGTAGAATTACTGTCCTGAGAAACACTTTCAGCAGGTGTCGTATTTGACGATGGTGGTTGTTCGACTTCCATTCTTGTGGTATCATAGGGTTGGGAGCTGCCACTTGCTCCATACTCTCCAACCCCAGACGAATCCTCCTCGGTTCCGAAGGGTTCTCGTCTGCAAAACCCTACCGCCTTCGTTACTATTTTCATCATTAATATTCTCCATAAACTTATAGGTGTGGGATGCAAGATAAGCTCTTGCAAGCAGGCCTCGGACTGCTTTTACGCGGCCGCCCCTAACTTGGGGAACAGACGCCGACCAGCTCGCCGCCCGATGCGGGGACAGACGCGGCTGGATTTGTCCCTGTTTTGGTCCTCGGGTGATATTTGATTTCCCACCTACCCCCCTATCTGGGAGGCTTTCCCCTATCCGCCACCTGGGGACGCACCCGTTAGAGGACAGGAAACCTCAGCGGGTTATTATTATTATTATTATTATTATTATCATTATTATTATTATTATGTATTACATGTGATTGTGGACATTACTAACATTTTGAAAGACATTTTGTAACGAGGCAGATTTTTCTCATTCCTCGAAATGCCACATCATTTAAATTTGCTTTCGCCACAATGTTCAGAAGACTCGTTAGTGTCGATCGAAGTGAAATTATGTGTATTTGTGGTGACCTCAGCGGCACGTTAGAGGAAATACTCTCTAAAATTCAAGATCGACAATGGCTAGGATTTTCTTTCACGTAGATATCGTTTTGGTTCGAATTATTGCTGGTTTCTGATAGTAACACGTACTAATTTTTAAAACGTCGCATCGCCATTTGATGACAGGGCAGGAATTAAGATATATTCTGGCACGTTTTTCCTAATAAATGTCGGGCCGAATAAATGTTTCCTTTCGGCTAACTCGTGTAATTAATTAGAATGGGGTGAGGTATATCAAAATTCTGGACATCTATTTTCGAAATCGGTTAGAAAATTGTTGGATGTGACATGTGACATGCGAGTCGTCGTTCGATTGATCGTAATTTTTGAAGTCGGGATTTGGAGAAAGTTCCTTTGCCGTTTTAAATGGCATTTAGAGTACCCGCACGTCAGGAAACGCTCCGCAACTGAAGCGTTTTCTAGTTTCGTGCTCGTGCAAAAG
Organism: Pissodes strobi; assembly: GCA_016904865.1. NCBI lineage: Eukaryota > Metazoa > Arthropoda > Insecta > Coleoptera > Curculionidae > Pissodes > Pissodes strobi. The sequence continues at coordinate 54,258 of MU185506.1, forward strand.
AATATGATCTTTTAAATCTTAAATCTTAAGATTCTAATTATTATTTGCTTGACTGTATTATTGATATTAAACTTCAAAGTGCCTCTTTGCCCAATTTTAGATATCGCACTACCCACTTTTGTGATACGTCAGACGAAAGGCAGAGGAGTGAAGTAATGGAGATTTCGTAATCAGGGCTGATAAAAATTGTTTATTTTCTAACTCACTTCATAGTCACGAAATATAACAGTATTAAAAATGTCCATACCTGATTTGATATAGGACATATCTCCAAAGCTATGTTCCTTTCCTTTACTATTTTCAATACTTCCGGATACTTCAAAATTGCATATCCATGACCTATTCGACTTGTATTTAGCAAAACGGCATCTATGAGATTTTCATCGCTTTGCAAACCATTCCATAAAGTTTCACCAGCATGAAAGAATAGTTTGGTTACTTTCTTTAGTTTAAGTAACATGGGAACGAAGTATTTTAATGGATAGCCTGAAATAGCAATAGTAAATTTCATTGCACAGGTAGGTACATATTTTTTTACAAACTAAGAGATTAAGTTTATTAATGAGCATTAAAAAGAGCGAGATCATATAAATATAAATATTTATGATATATTGTGCTTCAAAAATTTAAAAGAAATGAAGTCAATGATGAGTAGATCACCTATATCAACGAATAAACTATGCCTATAAGCTTACGTTGTCTGCGGCTCATTTTTATTAATGAGCGTTAAAAAGAGGGAGAATATTAATGAAATACTGCGCTTCAAAAGAAATAAACCCAAAAATTTTAAATAGTATTAGGACTAATGCATCCTTAGTAAATAAAATTTCAGCCCTATTATTTAAATATTTTAGTCCTCACATTCATAAGTATATTACTGTTGCTTGGGCAAGCGTAGATCATAATGGATTTCAGCAGAAAATAATATTAGTAACTTAACTTAACTACTTTTCTAGGAAACCTAGCCAACATGAGAGTGCCAACTTTCGACTCGATTAATAAAAGTATTGTGTCCTTGAGAAAATAGTTTTACCAAAGCTTTAAAACAGCACAAAGAGTTACTCAACTAATTGCCGTTATATTCATCTCTTGGATACTTTTTCATGGATATAAATACTGTGGATACTAAGACGGCGTCCTGGGGTCACACGAGAGAAAATATTTTAAAACAGAATTCTGACTTTTTATCTCAGAATTCTGACTTTTTAACCCAGAGCTCTTTTAAAATATTTTCTCTCGTGCGACCCCAGGACGCCGTCATAGGATTTTTTTTTTATGGCAGTGGCACACACACTAAAGGTAGATCCTATGGCGCTCGACGAGCGGTGTGTGTGCGAAGATGTTGATTGACACGGTTCTTGAATATTTGTAGGTTGTAATTCGTGGGAAACAGATGTCCTGGAAGTGAGTTCCACAGTGATGCAGTGCGCCAGACAAAGGAGATCTGGTAAAGCGATGTTCTAGGTGTTTCTAGTTGTACGACGAACTGGTGCGCTCCTGCCGTCTGTCGGGACTGTCTGACAGGAGTTGCCAGGGGCGGGATTATGTGGGCCAAATCCTGGGAACATCTGCCGTGAAAGTATCTGTAAAACAGAGACATCTCGGCCACATGTCTGCGATGTTCCAGACTATCCAGATTCCAGGTCAACTCCGGATCGCCGACGAGACGCACAGCTCTCTTCTGAATGGAATCCAGCAGCTTTAGGGTATGCTTTGGTGCGGCACCCCAGATATGTGAGCAATATTCTAAGCACGGTCTTATTTGCGCTTTGTACAGCAAGAGCAACTGCTGCGGTGTATAGAGTTTTTTGTTGCGAAATAGCGCACCAAGCTTCTGGGAGGCTGATTTTGCGATGTTAGCAACATGGTCATGCCATGACATATTGCTGTTGATCGAGACACCCAGCAGCCCGATTGACGAGGATGAAGGAATGGTCGATCCTGCCATAATGATGTCAGGGCCCGCTGTATTGGCCCTCTTAGTAAACGTTGCTGCTTGGGTCTTTGCTGCATTGAACTGGACCAAATTTCGGTCGCCCCAAGTTTGAACTTTCTCCAGGTCTTGATTAATTGCTGTAATCTGCTCCTGTCTGCGGTGATGAGTCTCAGTGGCTGGTAAGGGTTTTTCTGATCTAAAGTGGGAGACAAGGGTACTGTCATCTGCAAAACTGTAAACAGGATTATTCGTTTCGATCAGTAGGTCATTAATATAGATGAGGAACAAAGTTGGTGAAAGTATTGCGCCCTGAGGCACGCCCGCGTTGATGGTAAATGTGTCCGAGATGTGTCCATCGACTGCAACATGTAGGGATCGGTTCTTAAGGAAACTGGTCAGCCAGCTGCAGAGAGAGGCGGGCAGTCCCAAGGACGGCAGTTTGTTGAGCAGTCCGTCATGCCAAACTCTGTCGAATGCCTTTGAAATATCCAACGCAATCGCTCGAGACTCTCCGTAGTTTTCAATTGCCCTACTCCATATATGAGTGACATAGGCCAATATATCTCCTGTCGATCTCTCTTTGCGAAAGCCGTATTGATTATCGCTGATTATTCTGTTGTTCTCGAGGTACTTGAGTAGTTGCTGGTTGACTACACGTTCCATGACTTTGGAGATTATTGGAAGCAAGGCAATCGGGCGATAGTTTAAGGGCGTGGTTTTCTTGCCTTTTTTTGGAACAGGTTGCACTCGAGCGACTTTCCAAGAGGATGGGTAAATCCCTTTTCTGTAAGAAAGAGAAAAAAGCCTGGAAAAAACAGGTGTTAGTTCGTTGGCGCAGTTCTTTAGCACGATGGCAGGTATTCCGTCCGGTCCTGATGCCTTTTGCGTATCTAGTTCTTTAAGGATTTTGCGAATATCACGATGAGAAAACTTGACTTCTGCCATGGTGGTGTTGATGTTCGGTATAGTGGGGAGAGTCTTGCTTTGGGGCACGTCTAAGGTAGAGTGCGATGAAAACATTTTGGCGAGCATGTTTGCTTTTTCTTTGGCTGTAGTCGCCGTGATGCCACGTTCGTCCGTCAAAGGTGGGAGAGACGTTTTTGTAAAGTTGTTACTTACTGCCTTTGCTACCGACCAGAAATTCCTGGAGCCACTGGGGCATTGCAAAAGTTTATTTCTGATCCTTTGATTGTGTTTGTCCTTAGTTTCGTCGATCACACGCTTGCACTCGTTTCTCGCTTCGATAAAATAATTGCGATTTTCAGCGGTCTGATTTTGCTGCCAGTACTTATAGGCTTGCTGTTTCCTTCCTACAGCTCTTTCGCATCTTTTGTCGAACCAGGGCTTTCCTTTTGATGGTAACTTGATGGAATTTGGGATGTATGCTTCCATTCCTGAGGAGATTACTTGCATGATCTCTTCGCAGCAGTCTGACGGGTCGTCAGTGGCAAAGCAGACGTCGAGCCAAGGAAAATCTAGGTAAAACTGCCTCAGATCGTCCCAGTTTGCAGAATTGTAATGCCAGATTTTGCGAGGCAATGGTGGATCCTTCTGTATGAGTGGCAATTCACAAACCGTTGTAATAAGTTTGTGGTCGGAGGTACCTAATGGCGGACCAACTGTAACCTTGTACTGGTCAGGATTGGTGGTCAGAAAAAGATCCAGGAGGGCGGCGAATTCGCCCCTCTCTGAGATTCGAGTTGGTTCATCTACAAGTTGAGTAAGCCCGCAGCTGATGGCAAATGCTTCAGCCTCTCTACCTTCGTTGTCGGTCTTGTTGTGATGTTTGAGCCAGTTGGTGTTGTGGGCATTGAAGTCTCCCAGAACGATTATTTCTGAACTGGGGTGATCGACCTGTATTGAGTCAAAGGTGGTAGCTAGTGTTGAGAAAAAGCTTTGGTAGGCTCTATCACTCGGAGGGCGATAGAGACAACATATAAACTTGGTTAATCCCTTGGCGGTGAACTTGAGCCACATGACGTCAAGGTTGTTCGGTTCGAGTGTTTCCTCGCGGTGACATGAAAGGTCGCTTCGGACAAAAAGGCATATTCCGAACTTATATCTAAATCGGGTATGTAAGTCGTAACCAGGATAGAGGTAGTTCACTGTTGTTGTTGTAGAACATACTTGTGTTTCTGTAAGGGCTAATATGTGTGGTCTATTTGCTTGTAGATGTTGGTGTACCGAATTTATGTTTGTATTTAGGCCTCTTATGTTGCAGAAATCTGTTCTAAATTGGTTCGGTATCTTTGCTGTCTGTGAAATGCGGAATGAAGTGTTCCCAGGGCCACCCAGCGCCCGGAGATCCGAATGGCCGGGGAGTTTACCTCCGGAATATTTTGATCCTGGAAGCACCATCATGTCCATATATTCCTACTGTGAAACCCGGGATCACCAGCGCGGAAGCGGAACGTGATTTGGGAAAACCACTTAGCGCTCCCCAATTCTAGTGGGGTGGTCTTTCACCGGACGATGCGAGTAGGCTTATGCATCTACCACCTAGGGCCGCTTCCACTCGAAGCATCGGCCTCAGACTCATTCCTTTGGCGGTCCCTAGTCTGACAGGGGTAAAAATGGGGTTTGTTGGATCACTCCCCAGTGATCAGCTCCAGACTTTGTACTTTGGTGTTCTCCAGCCTGGAGGAGGACGATGGGATTTGATGGGCCACATCCCGTGGCAACTCGGAATGGTGGGGGCGTCACTCCCCGTAATCAAACTGCTCTCACCAGTTTGACGTTCCTGCCAGCCAATACAATGCAGCCCTTCTTGTCACAAACTGTCATTGATCAGCTCCAGACTTTGTACTTTGGTGTTCTCCAGCCTGGGGGAGGACGATGGGATTTGATGCGCCATATCCCATGGCAACTCGGAATGGCGGGGGCGTCACTCCCCGTAATCAAACTCCTCTCACCAGTTTGACGTTCCTGCCAGCCAATACAATGCAGCCGCTCTTGTCACAAACTGTCATTGATCAGCGCCAGACTTTGTACTTTGGTGTTCTCCAGCCTGGGGGAGGAGTATGAGATTTGATGGGCCATATCGCATGGCAACTCGGAATGGCGGGGGCGTCACTCCCCGTAATCAAACTC
>MU185506.1:66339-96165 GCA_016904865.1 Pissodes strobi
CAAGAAAAAAATAATAAAATTGATAAAAGCTACGGCCGACAATGAAAAGATAATAAAAATAATATGAACGATACCACTTTAGATGTTAACGTCTACTACTGAAAAGGCTGCAAGCTCAGCAGTAAAAGTGAGTCAGCAGCTCGATAGTGAGAGTCCTACGCCCAAAAAGATGAAAGTGAGCACGAAGGTAAAACCCTGTAGTGGGACCCTATAGTGAAACCCGGTCGTGAAACCTTGTAATGGCTTCTGGCCCCTGTAGTAAAACCATCTCTTGAGTTCGAGGGTTGCCTGGACGAGCAACTGCCTCGGCTTTATAAGGTGAGGAAAGCCTTTTGTGTACTATTAATATAGCGATAAATATGTAGTGTCAAACACAAATTAGGGACAGCTTCAAGATCCCCAAAAGGGTAGTATAACAGAAAATACTAAAAGGTTGAGTCACCTACAGCTACAGAAGAACGAGATCATCGGTTTTAATCAATTTGCTTTTGCTACTGGAATTTATAAAAAAAAACGTCAGTTTAGGAAAAATACTAGTGCCAAGAGCAATGATCGAAATAAAGAAATAGTCGATATGAGGAATACCTCTGAGATAATAAACGAGAACTAAGCGTTGTAAAACGACTGCGGAAGCAACAACTAACGAGCTAAAATTAAATTTTTCAATAAATAATAGGAAATAATCCTAAACAAAATAATAAATCTGTAAAAACCCCAATCGACAGCAACAATTAAGTGAAAAGAGCTCATTACTAATATTCGAGACTACCAATCTCAATATTATAAAACTTATATCATGCCACGTGAAAAGATAAATATAAAGTAGAAATCCCCAATATCAAAGTCCACAACTGTCGGTAAGAAGGTGGTACTAAAAAATAACCTCAAAATTCACTAAAACATAAGAAAAGAAAACAAACATTGACGTTTGGGAGAAAATTAAAGAGACATGAGGGAAAACCACGGGGAAATATGTCAGGGATACGCTCTAAATCCCTAGAGCACTATGAGAAAAATCGACAATAAGCAATCTATGCAGAGATCAACAAGTCTTTGAAGAAAATAAGCAGCAGGTACTAGTTTTTTACTTTTGAAGCGAAAGAAAAATATAATAACTAACAATTAATCTCGAATTAACAAGTAAATAATAAAGCAGCAGCAATATCTCAAAGCAAATCAGTGACCTGAACAAGTCAAAGCCATATCAGCCTGAGATTAGAAGTGAAATATTCAAACCGGACGTAGTATATGAATTTGACCGATCTAATGAGGATCAAAGGAGGTTATAAACTCAGTTCTTAAATACTGAAAGGCAAGCAAACATAATTATTGTAATATAAATAAGCAAAGTTAAACTAATAACACAATATCTTATTTTAGCTGTTTGATGAAACATAAGCTAACCAATAGATTATCCACCAAAAATAAATACAGTCACAAAGTGCTAGAGGACATCATAAGAAAATGGATGATCAGAATAAACACTTACGGCCACAATAGTGCAATAAAAGCTAATAAATATTATGTATTAATAATTCATTAATGTAAATAAATGCTGCAACTGGAAGTCCACTAACAAATAAATGAATTTATAATTCATTAACCGAAGAGGTTAATACTCAGTAATTTTTACCACAAAATATAGAGTCTTTTGTTATTAAATACAGCATATAAAATAAAATTTATAATATTTTATAGTGGCAAAATCAGACTGTTACAACCTAATACGTTTTCATTTGCTTAAACTACCTAACACTGTTTTCGTCAACACTTATTTCTTTGCTAAATATTAATATAACTCACCAGCATCTTCTTGGCCAACCAAATCAAATCCAGCCAGAAAATTAGGGAATCTGTCATTCATTCTGCCAACAAAATCTACATATTCGTTCAGGACGGTATTGCTTATAGTCCTCTGGGGTGCGAATATAAATTTTGCCCCCCAAAATTCGGGATAATCTTTCATAAACTCTCGCATTGTTTCATAATAAATTTCCAATACTTCCTCGGGACCAAATATTCTTCCTTCTAAGTCGTATAGCGATGGCAATGTACCTCTAAACTCCAGGTATCTTACGTTATCTTCATAAAGTTCCTTTAATGCCTAAAATTATAAAATAAGATAAGTCTAACTATTAATCACTCTAAGAGAGTCACCAAAAAAGTCGTCATCAAAAATGTAGAATCTTTTGTTTAACAATTCAACTAAACTTTGAATCTGACATCAGTTTTTGCTTGCCAAGACATGAAAATTAACGTATATAAAAGTAGTCAAGTGACGTCGGTGACCTTGACAATTTGAAATTTTCTCCAAAAACATTCGCAAATGCTATTTTTTGGGGCGAATTCAGAAAAATGTCATTAAGAAAAGTTGCTTTCAACTTTTATAGCAGTGTGCCAAAGTTTTAACTATCTAGCTCAAATTTAAAATGTTAAAAGAATCGATTGGGCATGCCTCGGGTGAGTTTTGGTTAGGTTTTGCTGGTTGCGTTCCCGTAGCGAGCGAAGCGAGCGGAGGGCCATGCGCAATGGGTCGCGTCATATCGGTACAGGCTAACAGGATGGCGCTCTGTGTATCGTCTTATTTTGACCTTGTTTTTGGAAATAATTGTATACAATTATATATTTTTTGAAAGCCCATATTATGCCTAATAAATATAAAAAATAATATACAGGGTGATCTATTTTAAAATATATAACTTTGCTTCATAACTAAAAAACGGAAGTTGCTAGAAAAAACTGACTAAGCTACTGGATTCTATGAAAAAATTTTTACAAGAATACCTCTTAACTTCTTCGATAAGTTTAAAGATCACTAAAGTACGGGGGTGCCTCAAAAGTGAAACTTTCAATTTTATTCTGTATAGCAAAAACCAAAAGGGCTATGAAGTTTTTGCTAGCTCCATCTTTATTTTCACAAAAAAGTAGCACGCTGCGCTGCAGCTGTAACGAAAATCGCAACCCTCTATCTCTAAAAATAAGAGAGATACTCCGCAACAATGAACAGTATTCAGTATTCCTGCAAAAATGTGGATCCCTGAACGTTTTTTGGTGAAGAAAATGTCGCGTTGTCTTTCATTTAAAATAAACTTTATGTAACGTTACTTTTTATTCGTTGGTAAGTACAAACTGATGCGAAAATAAAATTTTAGTTTTATCATTGCGTTAAATCACACAAAATTCTTCAACTTTTTTGATCACTACCTGGAATTCATCTACCTGGTAGAAATAATCTCTGAAAACAGGCCTGTATGTTAAAAGTGGTTCAATATTTCCAAAAATGTTCTGAAAGGCAGTCCAAATCTCATTAATATCAGAATATAATAGTTCGGGTTTGTCACGAACTAGTGTCATTTGCTGTCTGAGCCTCTTATTGAAATTACTATTTTGCTGTCTAAGTTTATAAATGGGCTTCCACGGATATCCAGGATGATGCTTTAAGAATTTAAGTCTAATTCTATGATGTTTATTTTCCATGGCATACAAATTATCCCTAAAACAGTAAGTAAGTAGTTTATTATATTGAATTGATTGTCGAAAATATCTAATTCATTATTAAGGAAAGAGGTCAAATAAAGACGCTTTATCTAACATCTGTGTCATTTATGATGTTACCAGCAAGATGGTCTAGAAGTCAAACCTGAAGCACAGCTAAGTAAAGTCACTTTAAATACTTACTAAGTTTCTGTTGTAGCTTCGATATACAATGAAATTCAATTTCTTCCAAATAAGAATGCCTTGAATGTGTAGTTTGATATGGTATGCAGTTATATATGCATGTTGCATGTCACGGATGCCCTTGTGAAAGCGGTTTTTATACACGCAAAAATGATTGTAAACCATGCTATGCAGGTAGCATAGGTAAGCTGAAATCCGCGCAAGGGATAAGCATTTGTGAGATCTTGAGAATACTGGCAGACAAGTGCCGGGTAGTCCTTATATGAGAATAAGGCCAGAGCATAACAACCCAGTGTTATACTCTAATAGAGAATGTTGAACACACATGGACAAGACCACTGGGAACGCTAGCACAGCGATGGTACCGCATTTGAGAGAATGTGAATGTAAACGTGTGTGTTTACTTACTTGAGATTCGAGACAAGGCTCGATTAATATTTGTTAGAGGCAAGACTCTATTGTGAGAACTCCCATGGGTGATTGCCATGGGACGCTAGTACAGCAATGGTAAAGCGCCTTACTTGAGAGAGAGTGATTGCAAACATATGAGTTTACTTACTTGGGTTTCTAGACAAGATTCGACTACTTGTGGTTCGAGATAAAATTCGATTGTGAAATTCCCATGGACGAGACCAATGGGGACGCCAGTACAGCGATGGTACAGCGTCATACTTGTAAGAGTAATGGCAGTCAGGGTGCCGATAAATACCTTTTTGCAGGCCTGAGATGACGATGATTATGGCTGGATACCACTATGTCACATGAGTAAAGAACTAGAGAGATTATGAGGTCTCAAAACGTGAAAAGTTGCCCGGCATGGCGGCTTGTCGCCAAGCCGGCTGGAAACGGGAACGTCCTTGGCGGGAAACGGGGGCGCCCTTGGCGCGACTTACTTGGGTGAGAGTCGAGATGCTACTTTTTTTCTTGATACTAGAATGTGAACTAGATGAAATTGAAGAAGTTGTTAACGCCCCTTGTCACCGCCCTTTCTGGCGGGATAATCTACATCGCTCCGGAAATAGAAAGAGCAATAGTGTAAGTATAGAGATATTGTGTAAAAACTTAGAATGACTGGTTGTGTAAATTAATATTATGAATTTTAATACAAATCCGGTTGAAATCTGCTGACTAGTTTTCATGAAATTCGATTATTAAAGATCGGAATTTTGGTTACCCTTAGATAATCCTAAAACTTCCTAGCTATAATGCTAGGAAGTTTTAGGTTGGGTGAAGTGGCTATCCTGTAGGATGCGCTGTGATTGGTCGACCCGGCGTAGGATACGCGGCCGGGTTCAGATGAGTAAACGTGGTTACAACAGATGGAGCTAGTAATATCGCCGGGATACAGCGGCTTTTTATAGAAAGCGCTGTGATTGGTCAGGTGCCTTTCCAGACCGCCTTCGTTTAGCTTTCTAGATTGTTTGATGCAGTGGATAAACGTTGTAAACAAGAGATGGCGTTAGTCGCATCGCCATGGATTTTACGGTTTCTTTAGAATGCGCACAGTGGCGTGGAATGTTAAAATCGTACAAAATTAAATCGTTAGATTTGAGAAAGTGTTCAGATGGTTTTTGAAGAATATTCAATTATAGAAAAAGTGCATGCTACATTTGCCACATGACGTCAGACGCGTGAGAGATCGTGTTAGTTTATTTATGCGGACGGAATCGGTTCAAATGACACAAATAATTTAAAACTAACTAACCCAAACTAACCGAAAGTTTATTGAACGACTAACCCAAGCTAACCAAAAGCACCAAAAAGAGTTAAAATGTATCGGAATAGTATAAAAAATAAAAGTAAGTCAAAACTAACTCAAACTAACCTAACTTTGGCAACTAATCGAAAGTAACCAAAAACATTACAATTGGTTATAACCTTTCGGATCCGGTTCAAATTACTAAAATAAATTGGAACTAACGGAAACTAACCGAAGGTTGATTGAACGACTAACCAAAAGGAACCAAAAGCACCAAAAAGGGTGTTTTAGCCCTTTTTGATGATAACGTAGATTGAACGACTAACTAAATGTAAAAAAAAGCACCAAAAATTGCTAAAAAGTATCGGAACATTGAAAATATTAACAAATGTTCGAAACTAACCCAAACAAAAGTTCAACTAGCCCATTTCTTACCAAACTACTCAAATCTATGAAAATTTATTAGGTATAACGTATCGGAACCGGTTCAAATGACTAAAATAAGTTGAGACTAAGTGAAACTAACTGAAAGTTGAATCGACGACTAACCAAAACTATTAAAATTAATTATAACGTTTCGTAAACAGATGACAGGTGACTAAAATAAGTTGATACTAAGTGAAACTAACCGAAAGTTGACTGGAAGACTAATCAATACTAACCAAATCTATTTAAATTTATTAGGTATAACGTATCGGAACCGGTTCAGATCGCTAAAATAAGTTGAGACTAAACCGAAAGTTGATTTGACGAGTAACCAAAACTACCTAATTCAATTAAAATTGATTATAACATATTGGAACCGGCTCAAATTAGTAAAATAAGATGAGACTAAGTGAAACTAACCGAAACTATTAAAATTGATTATAACGTATCGGAACTGACTCAAATAACAACGAAACTTGAATTAATATGTATTTATGTGGTATATTTGGTAAACTAAACTTACGTAATCTAATCTGATCTAACCCAAACTAACCCAAACTTATATCAACTATTACTTCCAACACAATAAATGAGTTTAGTTTCCTCAGATCTCAAATTTAATAAGCGTTGCATTCTGCTTCGGCATTTTCAATGTCTCCCCTGGTTGCATCTTTGCAAAGGGCTGTAAATATTTTTTTAGTTTGCGAGATCCCAATATACCCGTCTCTAATAATTCTGAAAATACAGTATATCACGACTAACAAAATTAAAATTACATGACTAAATACTTGATTCTAGCTCGAGCTTTGAGGTGACTACACGAAAAGGCACAAAATCCTAAAAAACTGTATTCCAAAAATCCTATCCTATAATAATTAGACAAATCATATATATTTATTACTCACCGATAAGTGATATTATTGAAGACATAGTCAGCAGACACCATTGCCATATCATGCGAATGCAATGAAGCACCTTTAGGTAATTTCTGAATCATTTTAAACACTTTAGACTCTTCTATATGTCTTTTTGCGGTAAAAAAGTGCTGACCAGCCCAAAATCTTCTAGGGTCTTTGAATCCCTCCTCGAATTCTTGATTTTTCCATGCCATCAATTTATTGTTTGCCGTTTGTTCTTCTTTCGTTAAATCCATTTTTGCCCCAAGCCCCTCATTTTCACCTTTCCTTATTAACAGTTGCCTTTCTATAAAATAGGCCGAAATTTTATGACGAGAAAAAGACAGATAGACTGTATATAGAATAGAACAAATTATTAGTCCTATTAATTCCTTTTGGTAAAACATTTTTGTTGTTGATATCTTGCTACGAACTTTGAAGTTACTATGAACTGTATTAGTAATACTTGCTATCGCGTGATACGGTCAAATTAAACATACCCTAATTTGGGTCTTATGGTATTAGTTTGCCAACAACAGGCTTTGTTAGTAAATGACCAAGATTTGAGTTTTCCTTATTATGTTGATATAGGAACTAAATATGGGAGTTGATTAGTAAATACAGATGGGGGTTTGTGCTACCATATAACAAAAATTGTTGATTGTTGAGGTAATAAGGACAAGCTACTCAATATGTCAGATTTACCACTGTCCTTAAAGGTCATCTAGATAGTATAGTGAGATAAATTCTAATGTTGATAAAAAAACTTGTATGCTCCTTAAACTTTGTTATTCCCAAATTCCCAAAGACATATAAAAAACAACATAGAGAGCAAGTCATTCATAAATTACCAAATGTGTACATGCCAACATTAGAAATAATAACGTGAAGAGGGAACAAAGTAATGAATGAAAATGATGAAGATGGCGACCGGAGTGCATCTAACATTTCATTCATGTACGGCCATAACGCCGCGCCTGCGTCATGTTTCTCCCGGCGGTGCACCATAGGCGTAACATTTTAGGTTTAAAGTCGAGTAACATTGAAATCAGTTTGCTGTCAAGCAGAACATAATAAGCCATTACAAAAATTAAAATGACTAGACATAAAAGTATAATTTATTAACAATGAAATATGTACATAAAAAAAAATTAATTTTTAGTTATAGTTTAATTGATAATTGATTAGAGGATTGATTACAGGGTGTCGTTAGCCGCCTTGCCGGTCTACTTGGCAATAATACTCATTATATAAAAAACAAAGTTCATTCATTGCGAAATAAAATTAATTTGCTGTTCATAATTCGTATTCTGTTTTGCCGCAATGCTTGGGTTCTTTGGGTTACCTCATGATAAAATTTCTTATCTTGAAGTATTGTCTCAAGACGAGTTTTATAAATTCATAGCATTCAGACATTACCTCCTACAACTCCTACAACTAGGCCTGATGGCTTACGCGTGACGTCATCCAAAGTGGTCTTAACTTATTTACAGGCGTATATTGAAATGTGCAATTTCTTATAAAATTTCACAGTTAAGTAGACAGTTTAGATGCAAAAATCTCGAAAAAATATAACAAAAGCTTGTTTTTTGTAAATTTAACTTTTTTTATATGTAGCTTGAAACGTAATTGGCCTGATACAATACCTCCTACAAGCTGATATTACTTTAAGCACGACTATTATGGCTGATAATGTGTATTACTCATTTTTTTTTTAAATAAAAAATGAAATTGCAGTTTACTTACCTTTTTCTGCATAGATAAATAATATTTAAGGGCTTCCGGTTAAAACAAAGCTGCGAGTCATGAACTCAGCCTTTAGACGTGCCTCATTCGATTTTTGTTAAAGGAAAACGAAATTTCAAAGCAAAAACCTTTGAATATCCAGTTTATCAAAATAAATCTATTTTGATAAACTGAAACTAGATAACACCAATCTATTTAATAGATAGGTGGTAAAATGTCACTACATTAAAGGTGTAACCTTGCAATAGTCAAATATTTATGATAAAACATGAAAGCTTTATACAGGTTTCAGATTTTACTTTTTTGTGTTAGATTGGGTATATTACTCGGTATATTATAGGGGTCTAATATTTATTTATTAAAAGTCTCCAGTTTTCTTTTTTCTTTTTACCCAAAATATTATGATTATATTTAGAACAATAATTATTAAGAAGTGTATTTGAAACACTGCTAAGAAAAATTTTTGAAAAATCAAGTTTTAGGTGATTTTTACAATAATTTTCAAAAGGAGTCAAAACGCTGCTTTAATGTAGATAGTTTAACATCAGCTCGCAAAGAAGACACTTTTTTATTGTAAATATCTAAAAATGTGTCTTCGAACTTATTTATCAATTTTTAAATATAATATAGGCTGTTGAAACTACGTTCACTACTTGTTCACGTGGATATAAAAGAGCACCACCACTTAACGAATTAATTAAATTGTAAGAATCTTCTACAACATAAGGTTCTTTTAAAGTTAAATTTTCTTTGCAAAATTCACAACTTAATTTGTCTTGTGAATTGTACAAATTATTAACAAAACCATAAAAGGATTAAATATTTTGAGAGCTAATTTAACATTTTGCCTTTATATAGATGATGGAAAAAGAGTCAAATATTTATAGGAATGAGTCATATAGAAAACATTGCATTACAGCCTTTATGAGGCATAATTACACTAAATATCACTTACCCCAAAATTAGCTTACAGGAAGAAATTTTATAAACTTGCTGTACACAATGAACCGATCGGCGAGCACAAAATAAATTCCACTCTTATTACACGAAAGCAACATGTCTTTCGGGTAGGTTCCACGGCAGCCTGGTGCACAGCATCTGAACGGCATTGTTCACATTAAATTAAACACACTAAAATACGCTTACGTACCGAAAATCAACCAAAAATCGAAGAACAATTACGAAACCGCTGCTGGCAACTTACAGGCAGGCAGTGTTGCCAGATTTTTAAGAATCGTCTCGTCATCTTCTAACTGCTAACGACAGCCCAAATATTATATCGTTTGCGTTGGTGGTTGCGCAATGGTAAAAATAGATATTGTTACGAATTTGCAGAATTGCCTCGTCCTGACCATCAGGATTTGGCTTGTCTGGGTGGGTAGAGCTAGTTTCATACATTATTTGGGATGTAAACTATTTAACCTATATTTAGTTGGACTTTAATTTTTACAGCATTTGCTGAATGACTTTTGAAATCATGTTTTTAAATGGAACTAAATATTTATACAAAATAATTAGGTTATTGGTTAGCAACGTTTATTTTCTTAAAGATTTTGATTCCGTTATGCTTCACTTTCCGGTTTTTATATATTTCTTTTTCGGATTTTAATATAACTATGCTATAATATACCAAAGCAAACTTTTACATTAAGTATCTAATATATTGTTAATTGTAATCCAAGACAAATATTTTACGTTTCTTTGAAAAATAATTTGTGGTAAACTACAGCGAGAAGTAGACCAAATTGTGATAAAGGGCCCAATCTGGCAGCACTGGATACAGAATACATCGAAGACGGCGTGATGTAAATTAACATTCCAATCGCCCAGCGTGGCAATCAACGTTAAATACGGAAGTAGGCGCGATAAAATAATCAATACTTTTACTGGGCTCCTCTTGGCTCTTCTGAATTCTTTTCTTATAGCAAAAAAGAATTGACCTCTTAGAATGACGTCACTGCTAGTTTTAATATTAGCTAGTTGGCCTAGTTGTAGTAGGTAATGATTCAGATCGCCAAAATAGTGATATCTGCCACTTGGCAACTTCTTTATGGTGTTTATTATTGGGTCCAGTTTTTTTAACCGGAAACATATTTGTATCGAGCGTACAGGATCCCTCGTTACGTTTTGTCTTCAAATATATGAACACTTCATGCCTGGTCCCCCGCTCACTTCGGGGGCGCAATCAACAAAAATTAACCCAAAATATGGGCGAAATCATCCTCCTAAATTAATTTTCATAATAAAGGCAATTGGCAATACACAGACAAACAAAACGAAACGAAGCGAAATCACAAAATAGAAAATGTTGACAAAATACAAAATGTTGACGGAATGTCAGTCACGCCATCCCGCCGCCCAGTGAGAGCGAAGGCGACTACGCGACTCCCGTTTTTGATGATTTCTTGAGGAGAAGCGTCACTTTTTTAAATACTTCGGGACAATCAATTAAACCATTACGTTTTTCGACCAATTTAAATACTGTTGTTTTACCCCTTTGATAATTGCAGGTGTAGTATAGCAGCCAGTTACTGCATGTAAAAATAATGAGTTCTTGACATTTTGCCTATGTAGGTAAGCTTTTCGATGAATATATTTTGGTTTGTACTTGAGCCTTGCCAGGATTCAACAAATAAACAATGTTGTCAATTGGATTTCGTGCAGTCAAGTCAGTAGTGTTAACAAATCAACATCTTCACCAACAACGGTAATTGTATCTGTTGTACTGAATTGTTCTATTGCTGTTTTAAGTATGAGATCAGCTTGTTTCATTGAATGATTCGCAGTCGTAAATTTTTCACATAACTAATTAAAGCGAGACTTGTTGTGATTATTTGCAAGAAATTGTTGTTGGTATGTTGGAGCTGTCATAAACTGATCAAAACCGACATCACAAGATAAGGATATCTTTGTAGTCCGACGACGTTGTTCTGCAGCTTTAATATTTGTCTCATAATCAGTACAACCGTCAAGTACTATAGTCACCCTATGACCGAAATGTCTATGTATGTACTGAACATATTTCTCAAAAATAAACTTAAATGTTTCTTCTCGATCCCACAAAACGCGGTGTAATAGATATCTTCCATCGAAATGTAGGTAGCATTTGTTTTGTCAGTTTCAATGTACACTGACTCAAAAATCAAAGACGATAAAGCACAGGCCATAGTCATTAGCACAAAACGTAATAAAACACTCAAAATTTAAAATCAGGAGACACTGTGATAAGGTGAAATAAAATTCTCACATATCTAGGGGTAATTCTAGATAGCAAAGTTTCATTTAATGAACTGTTTCAGATTCGATCTTGGTCGATTTTCTAAACAAACAGAGATGTGCTCGTAGGCACTGTAATTAATCATAGGGGCTAGTTCTAAAGTGATTTTGTAAATAAATCAAAAACCTTTACCATTATTTGAATATTTTAATAAGTTATTTTATTTGAAAACAACTGGAAGCTTATAAATAAACCAAATATAAACATCTGTGCTACGATATGAACAACATCAGTCGATGCTACGTATTGACATTGCAGGAATACCACAAGAATAATACTTTAAAAACTAAAGCATTGCATAATCAGTTGTAAACCTAAACAAGTATATGATTATAAACATTATCTTGCAGCTATATGCACTTAAATGCTCATTAAAGTTCCTGCGAAACTGCTACGTATGAGCTCGGTTAGCTGAGATAACTTTGAGATGAAATACAGCAATATGCAAGCAATAATAACAGGATAAATATTACCTTAATGTCCACCTATAAGCTACTATGTACACTATGTTCACAATTGACGAGCAACGATCAACTTTAAAACACGTGCTATGTCTCTTGCTAGCTTCAATATACAATGAACTTCAATTTCTTGCAAATAAGAATGACTTGAATGTAGCAGTTTGAGATGGTATGCAGTTATTGCATAATAGCATGACATGGATGCCTTGTGAAATGCGGTTTTTTGGTACACGCATAAATGCTTATAAAACACGCTATGCAGGTTGCATAGGTAAGCTGAAATCCTCGTATTGGAAATAGCATTTGTGAGATCTTGAATATTGGCAGACAAGTGCCGGTAATCCTTATATTAGAATAAGGCCTGAGTATAACAACCCAGTGTTATACTTTGATAAAGCATAGAGAATGTTGAACACCCATGGACAAGACCAATGGGAACGCTAGCACAGCGACGGTACAGCGTTAGAGATGATGAGAGGTTGTGGTTGTAAACGTGTGTGTTTACTTACTTGGGGCTCGAGACAAGACTCGATTACTTGTGGTTCGAGACAAGACTCGATTGTGAGAACTCCCATGGGCGATTGCCATGGGGCGCTAGTACAGCGATGGTACAGCGTCTTACTTGAGAGAGAGTGATTGCAAACATGTGAGTTTACTTACTTGGGTTTCCAGACAAGACTCGATTACTTGTGGTTCGAGACAAGACTCGATTGTGAGCACTTCCATGGGCGATTGCCATGGGGCGCTAGTACAGCGATGGTACAGCGTCTTACTTGAGAGAGAGAGTGATTGCAAACATCTGGGTTTACTTACTTGGGTTTCGAGACAAGACCCGATTACTTGTGGTTCGAGACAAGACTCGATTGTAGAACTCCCATGGACGATTGCCATGGAGGACGCTAGTACAGCGTCACACTGACTAAGAGATTAATGGCAGACAAGGTGCCGATAAATACCTTTTCTTGTAGGCTTAAGATGACGATGATTATGGCTGGATACCACAATGTCACTTGAGTATAGAACTAGAGAGATTAGGAGGTCTCAAAACGTGAAACTTGGGCGCCATGTCGGCGGGAAACGGGAGCGCGCTTCAGCGCGGCTATTTGGTTGGAGTTCAAGATGCTAGTACTTTTATGGTGCTACTCATGGTTAAAAGAGATAGTACTTTGTTAGCACTTTTTAATTTAATATTATTGAATGTTTGTCCTGTCATTTTAGTCTCAGAAGCAATTCCCACATCACGGGCAATATGACAATTAATTTTATTATCACCGGTGACTCCGCTTTATATCCAGATCGATATGGTTTTATTAAGCTGTGGGAAAGGATCATATAACGAGAACTACTCAAGAAGTTGCCTTCCATATCTCTCTTCATTCGTTGTATCCATTCTAACATTGGCCAGATCTTCCAAACCTTTGCACACAGTGTTCATGGCATACATGCCATAAAGTAATTTACTTATGTCACTGTTTTGCGTACATCTTCCCCGAGCAATACCTCTATCTGTATTGACTGGTTTCATTATATTTTCTCATTGAGCATATCCGTAGAAGTTGAACTATTAAGTTTATCAGAATTTATACTTTTGTAAACCTTTGGTAAACACTAGAATCCACTAAGTGCTCTAATTGCAGATAAAAGTGCACAGACTTAGCATAAGCAAAATGAAAACACCGTTTACGGGAAAAATTGCAAAAAGATGCTGTTGATATTTGATCTTAAATATTTTTTTAGCAGACGTAGGAACGGTGGGAATTTTTGATATTTTATTTTTAATAGTGCAATGAAGATATTAGCCAATTTTTAGTTTTATGCGAATTATTGTAAACTTAGCCACTTTTTTGGCTGGATTACAATGTTTCAATTTTGACCTTTGGACCACCCAATTATTTCTTAATGTTAAACTGAGTTTTGTATACTAATTTTAATCCTACGCCCTTAAAAACTTGTTGGAGTCCTTTAGTGTACTGAGGATTATATGGTATCGAGACATATTTTGTATTTTCATCCTGACTGACGAAAGAAGTGTAATCACGAATCGTCTTTCTAAAGCATGCCTATTAATTAAACTATCTACTAAGTTAGTATTGGAACCATTAACTTTAGATTCCATTAACACAATTAAAGGTACGAACCTTACGGAAGGTGAAATTTTAATCTGATTTGATGTTGTTAGCTCAGTGTTTCCTAGTGTACCTATCCTACAGACCTTGCAGTACATTGGTGAATTTTTTGAGATGAATAGTTTTGATAACAAAACCACACAAGGATATTTAACTTAATTTTTAATATAAAAATAACTGCTACCAATAATCTGAAGGCATAGCAATGGACTACTGTTTATCACCTTCTTAGCTAATCTTTTTATGAGTAAATTTGAAAGTGAAATCGGGCAGTAGAGCGATTATTTTCCAAGGGTATGCTAAAACGCTACAATGACATTTTTGGGATTTTCGACACAAAAACTGCTAATATCGAAAATTTTGTACCAAAACTAAACAGCCGTTTGCCCACCATTAAGTTTACTAATGAAGTCGAGAACAATGGGTAATTACTAAAGAATCCATCAATAAATAATTATTGATGGACTCTTTAGTAATTAGAAACTATAATAAAACTCAAGAATTTGATATTTAAATAAAAATATGGCCACGAACTTAATAGATAGACTAATTAATAGGCATGCGTTTAGAAAGATCATTCGTGGTTCCACTTTTTCGGTTAATCAGGATGAAAATACAAAATATGTCTCGATACCATATAATCCTCAGAATACTAGAGGGTTCCAAAAAGTTGTTAAGGACGTTGGTTTGTCCATAGGACAAAACTGATACATTGGAAAAAAGTGAAATTTATGAAATTGGATTCATGGACTGTAACCAAAAATATGATGGGCAAACTAGAAGATCTATACAACTGATTGGCAACTGTTACCTATGGTCCTTTAAATGGGTATAATAAGGCACTTAGGGTGGTGTACGACATAATTGACACACAAAATAAAACTCAGTTTTACCGGAAATGACATCAATTTTTTTTTAGCTGCCTTTTGTGCATATTTTTATATATTCCGTGATTCTCCTTTAAATTTCTTTCCAACAAAGGGTGGTATTGGTTTTAATAAAAGAGTCCTAGAGCATGGGTCATTTTCAATAAATTAACATAGCTGCTCTGTGTCGTCAAAACTATTGATTGCTCCAAATTTGACATTTGCAACCATTTTTCTATTAGATAATTGTGGTATTGTTAACGTGATATTGCTTTTACATTTTTTATATATAAGTAATTTCATGTTTTAATCTTTGTTTGTAAAACTTGAAATTTATTTAAATAGTTCACAATATTCTATTTTATTAGTGCCCAATTTTGACAGTGAAGTAAAATAGTTGATGCCTGTGACGTTTTTCTACGAAAAACGGCCTTTTTAAGTTCGTAAACAATATCGCATCTCAGAAATTTTTATCACCACTTCAGCCCATACAGAACACAGAAGTCACTGTGTGTACTGTTGCAACACTGTGCCGACTTTTCATGTGACCCAATGATTCAAAATGGGAGGGAACGATGATGATGGCGGAGATGGAGATCCGTTATGTAAAATATGTAAAAATGAAGTAAAAGACAATGAACATGGTCTTTTGTGTGAAGGAAAATGCCAATCTTGGTATCATATAGCCTGTGTGGGAATTAGCAGTCAACAATATAAAAAAATGAATGCGGAAATTTTAAAGATCCTTATTTGTATGTGCCCTTCATGCAGAGAACAGCTTAAGCAACTAATGCAACTTGAGGCTTATGGTAATAAGATGAAAACTCTTTGTGAAAATTTACAAGTATCGAGGAAAAAGTTAATACCATATCAGAAAGTATGGAGAAATCCTTCTCTAAGCCCACATACTCGCATGTAGCAAAATGCAACAAGCAGTTAGTGGTAAAACCATTAAATCTGCTCAACTTAATTATTAAGTCGAAGAATAAACAAGACTCACAGAAATCCAAACAAGATATTGAGAAAGTAAAGCCACTTGAAATTGGAGTTAGAATTAATATTTAAAAAGAGCTGACAAAAAATTCTTCTAAAGATCCCATCTGAATGTGATATGGAAAAGATGAGAGACACGCAACCAAACTTCTAGGCAAAAACTATGAAATTATACAAACCACTTTAAAAAAAACCCAGATAAAATTACCCGGATTTGTACAAGATTGGTAGTGAAAAAGATATGGAATCCATTATAAAGAAGCAAAACCCATTTATAGGTGAAGAATATTTTAACGTCACGTATATTAAGTCCTTCAAGACAAAAAGTATAAAACTGTTTTCGCAGAATGTTCCCCTAAGCTGTTTCACTTGTTTATGGAAAGAAAAAATAATATATGGGATGGAAAAGGTTCCCAGTGCACAAAAATATAAACATACTTGAGTGCTTTAAGTATCAACAGTATATTCACAAGTTTAGGGATTGTCCCAACAAACCTGTTTGTTGTGATTGTGCTGGAGAGAATGAAACAAAAGACTGTGTGAATCAGGGTTCAAAACCATAGTGCAAGAATTGTGATGAAGCAAACAAAAAATACTCAACAAGTTATTCCATTGAGCACAGGGCTAACGATGAGGAATGCCCTACATACAGATACCGACTGGATAGTGCAATAAAAGTTAATCCGAATGATCTGGCCAATACGGTAAATGTAGTAAACAAACTTATCGATATTCTACATATAAACATTAGATTATAATAATTTGTTGATACTTTTAGAAACTTACAATATTAATAATTACTGTGATATTATAGTTTTGACCGAACGTCATAAATTAGAAGCGTTACTGCAGTTTGATATACCGGGGTATGTATCATATTACAACAATGGTCTATAATACTTTTGATGGAATTGTTTTCTACTCAAAGCTAAATTTAAACCCAAGTTTTGTTAACTGTAAGCTGCAAAACTCAGGAGTTACCGTAACGGAAATGACAATGTCTGCAAAAATATTATTTATAGATTATTTGCATTATATAGGTCTCCTTCCTCGAGTATGAATGATTTTTTGAATGATTTGGACGAGTTTCTTGAAAGTACTGTTAATAGTAATAGTAACATTAAATTTTTAATGGGTCAAATTAATATAAATCTTCTTCATAGGGACAATGTTGATGTATTGTTGCTTCATCAATGTTTTCGCATGGCTTTGTTCCGTTGTGTCAGGAAGTCACTAGAGAAGTGAGTGAAACCCAGGGCCGTGTCTAGCGGCCGGCCATTTCGTGCCCCGCACGAAGGCGCCACCCCGGTGGGGCGCCAAATTAGCCCGCCGTAGTGTTTTAAATATTCCTAGAAATAGCCCCGACAGTGATACAAGTATTTCCGACGAAGAGATGGACGAAAACTTGGACAAACACAGTGTAAGAAGCCCTTTTCAATCGGAATTTGACGTAGGTAATGAACCAAAATCTGTTGGTAGCATGGGGGGACTTAAACCATCCTGCGAATTGGCCATCACCTCTTACGCAAAGCTATATAGATCTTCTAATAGAATATCATGGCGAAAAACTAATTTTAAAAAATAGATCAGTTCCAAAAAATTTGAGTAGTTTCTCGTTAGATTATTTAAAGAGGAAATTAAACAATGGCGAAGAATTAGTTCGACAATGGGTATTATATTACTTAAAGTTAGACCGCATTTTTTTCTTCTGTTGTAAAATTTTTGGCCAGAATGTAAACATTTCTCTAACAGATGACAAGGGATTTTATGATTGGAAACATGTTTCTGACACGCTTTCTAAGCACGAAAAATCAGCATCTTATTTAAAAAAATTTCAAACTTGGAAGTCAACTTAACTTTCATTAAAAAATAAAACAAGCATTGACGCTACTCAACAGAGACTATTTGAAATTGAAAGGAGACATTGGCACGCCGTTATTGAAATGATTATTGCCATCATTCAGTATTTGGCAAATTGTTCTTTAGCATTTCGAGGAGTTACTAGTGTTCTTTACGAAAATAATAACGATAACTTCTTGACGAGAGTAGAAATGGTTGCGAAATTTGATGCGGTAATGTCTGAACATCTACGAAGATCTCGAAACAAAGAGGAAAACGATCACCTAATTACCACAGTAATATTTTATTCAAAACGAAATTATATCTTTAGTGGCTCAAAAAATCACAAAAACAATTGTTAATAATGTAATAGGTTCTAAATACTTTTCCATAATTGTCGACAGCACTCCTGATACCAGCCGTAAATAACAAATAGCAAATGGAGATAATCAATCGTGTGATTTTGACGGTGCTGAACTGTATAATGAAATTATTGCTTTAAATTTAAAACCATTTTTAACAGAAAAAAATTCTCCATTAGAAATTTTGAGATATTTATGACAATAATTTACTTCCTTTATCTGCTAATGTTGCAATTGTTATAAGACTGTTTCTAACTCTACCTATAACAGTGGCATCAGGGGAGCGTAGTTTTTCTCGCATAAAATGGATTAAAAACTGTCTACGCTCAACTATGTCACAGGAAAGATTAACTGGTCTTGCAACAATTGCAATTGAGCAAGATATAAGTGAAAAAATAGATTTCAAAGATATAATTTCTGATTTTGCTTGGAAGAAGGCAAGAAAAGTGATATTTTAGGTTTAGTACAGGCTTTGTTTATATTATATTGATCTTAACTTTTTATGTTTATTAGAGTTTATTAATTCATTTTGTTATAAACGTTGGTTCGTAGTTTCTAGTTCCTCTAACTTGATTTACGACTCAGGTATCTATCTACCTAGGTGTCCACTTTTCTATTTTCTTTTGATTAATATAAAGAAATGAGTTGATTATTTTATGTTTTTAATATACCGTGTTCGTTCATTATATGTAGTTTTTTTTTTTGTTAATTTATGAATAAAAAATAAAGCAGAAAAAAAAATCGATGTACGATGTCCGTGTTTTTTGCGGAAGGGGAGGGGGGGGGGGGGGCGCAGAAATATAGGTTTGCACGAAGGCGCCTGGGCCCCTAGAAACGGCCCTGGTGAAACCTGCCTTGGCCATATTTTTTTGCCAGATAAAAATAACACCTTTTCTAGGAAAATAGATACGTTCATTATAGAACACGACATAACTGACCATCTACTTCTTATACTTCACCTTTCAGATGATTTTACTTTAAATTCCACATCATCTAATTGCCAACATGTTTTTAAATGTATTAACATGAATAAACTAAATAATCTCGCAACTGAGGTTGGTTGGTCCTATATTTTAAGATTTGATCAAGCAGAAGGAGCTACATTATCTTTTAGGAAGGTTAAGCGTTATTATAGAAAATCCCGAACTTCAAAAAAAAAACCTAAATAGTTATAACAAATTTCCATGGATAACAAATGCAATAATTATATCTATTAAAAATCGAGATAGGCTGAAAAGAACTCTTAGGGTTAGCCCATCTCCAACAAAGTTATCTGAATACGGAGAATATAGAAATTGCCTTAATAAACAAATTAAATCTACAAAAAAATACTATTACAAAGATACATTTAATAAGAGCTCGCATGATATTATAAAAATTTATAATTTGGTTAAAGAGGCAACAAACGAAAACCTAATAAAAAGCCCTATTACTTGCATAAAAGGTAAACGAAAAAGTTTTTTTGAAAAAAATAAAATTGCTGACTTTGTAAATAACTATTTTATTAATATAGGCATAGAAATAATGTCCGAAAAAATTAATAGCTCGATTCAATGTGTAAATAGATCTCTCTATTCCATGTACGCAAAATCAACAAACTGTAATGAGATTGTTCAACATATAATGACTTTAAAAAATGATTGCCCCCCGGGGTTAGATAAATTGACTACTAAAATTATTAAACAACTGCATATCCATCTCTTAAATCCCTTAGCTCATATAATTCATCTGATTTTTACAACAGGAAAAGTACGCGGACCCACACAGTTTAAGACCTCCGTAGTACCCCAATTCATAAAGCTGGAGATAAAGAGGATATAGGTAACGACCAATAAGTATCACCTCAAATTTGACAAAGATATTTGAAAAATGTCTTAAGGTTAGACTACTTGAATTTTTGGACTCTAACAAGCTCTTATCTAAAAATCAGTTTGGTTTTAGGCGGGGATTAAGTACTTCGTATGCAGTTTATGAACTGGTGTCTGAAATTATGTGTTATTTAAATAATGGAGATAAATGGAGCGAAGGCATTTGACATGGTATCGCATCCTATGCTTCTTCAAGCCTTAGAGGGACATGGGGTTAGGGGTGCTGTGATGAATGTTTTTGCGGAATATCTGATGCACAGAACTCAACATGTCAAGATTGCAGAGGATTTAAGTGAACCGAAGACGGTTCAACATGGAGTCTCACAAGGTATGGTACTTGGCTCAATTCTTTTTAATATTTATGCTAATTACCTCTGCAGCCTTGAAGTTGATGGTAAGATTGTTACCTATGCTAATGACACTGCGGTGGTATTTCATGCGAGGACATGGGAATTGGTGGGTGAAAAATTAAAAATGTGTTTTGCCAAAATTAAGAACTATCTAGACAGTCAAATTAACTTTAAATATAAAAAAAACCATTACATTGCCTTTTCTATAACAATAGCTGATATACCAATTTTTGATCAAATTAGACTTGACAATGTAGAGCAGCCTTTGAAAGAAGTATCCCACATTAAATATTTGGGAGTTGTTCTGGATAAACACCTGAAAGGGGATCAACATGTGCTTTACTTAAACAAAAAATTTTTTTATTCATAAATTTTATATTTTGCGCAACTTTATGACGCAGAAGTTACTACTGACGATTTACAAGGCACTTGTTCAGTATAGTTGTATGGGGTGGGATGTACAGCACAAATCTTACTCAACTGAAAGTAGTACAGAACTACATTGTTCATTATGAAAAAACCTAGATTATAGCCTTCTAACCAACTTTATTCCTTAGAAATTAACAATTTAAAAATCTTTTTTCTACTACCGTGCGTAAAATACTCACTTTACGCACTCTCTAAGATTCGTAAAATAGGCCTTTTTAATGAGCAGTGCGTAAAGTAAGTTATTTTACGCACTAGTGCGTAAAGTAAAGCTGACATATTTTTGACGTTTACTGACATATTTTTTGACGTTTAGGGCAGTGCGTAAAATAATATATTTTACGCACTAGTGCGTAAAATAATTTATTTTACGCACTAGTGCGTAAAGTAATATAATATTATTTTTATTTTTTCATATATTTTTCGATAGTAGAAAAAAATTTGTATGCTACTCATGTGTAAAGTACCCTTTTTTTATTCATGGGATTGTCGCATTCGCCTACGGCTCATGCGACAATATTCCCATTCATAAAAAAAGATTCACTTTACACACTTGTTGCATAAATAACTATTATATCCTTGCAGTGTGTGGGTTTGTGCATACAAATGAAAAACTAAAATCAAATTGTGTGTCCCATAATTTTAAGACTCGGGCAAGCGCTGCCCATGAACTGAGCATCCCGCAGTGAAGATGTGATATAAACTTGCGTTTTATGACATATCTGGCTCCTAAATTTTATAACCAAATTCCACCAAGTATTAGAAATGTTAAAAAGTACAAAAATTTTTATATTTAATTTAAAAGGTATTGCTGGGAAAAACGTGAAAAATTTTTACGCTTGTTTTGATTTTTGATCTTTGTTTTTTTCTGCTACTCTTTTTATATCCTATTCTCCTATTGTGATACTGTAATATTTATGAAAATTGTAATACTTGTGTTACTTGTGATACCTACTTGATTGTATTAACTTTAACTTTCGTTCCTATTTTGTTGGTATAGCTAAAAGGGCATTATAGAATTATAGAGAACAAATAATATAATACATTAAGATTGTATAACTAAATAAGAAATAAAGTTATGTGATGTGTATACAGGTTTTTGTTAAACATAGGCGCATTCACAGAGAACATTTTTATTTTTTGTAATTTATTGTAACTGTTTGTTTTCTTTGTATAGATGTCTTTGATCAATTAAAGTGAGGGGATCAGGGTGTACTGTCCTACCTCAAGATGTAAAAAAATAAAAAAAAAACTGTTAATTCTAACATCTTCTTTTACGTCATTTCAGATTGTACGTGTTGCTTTTTCAGATAGTACCTGCTATTTTTTTTTTATAAATTTAAGACCTACTACATAATCTATATAGTTAAGCATATATTTTAAATATTAAATTTTAAAATGTGTTTTTTCTGATAGGTATCCCATTTTTAAACCCAACATCAACTTGTAACCTTTGCGGGCAATTTGAATGATTTAAAATAAAAAGAAAAGTTAGTCGATTAAATCGGAAGTTGCATTTAAATGGTATTACTGACTATATCAGACAATCGTACAAAAATTATGTCAAATTTGTTGAAAATAGACGATAAACTACAATATATTTTCTATAATAAAAAGTACGGAAAAATATTTGAAATAAAAGTGTTTTTCAGGTACTCAAGATGACTTGAATAGGTTAGTTATTCTGCAAGTTCTTGATTTTTGGCGTCCTATTATCTTGAACAAATAAGATATTCTTGTATGTAAAATATTTTAATTCATATTCTTAAAATAAAATAAGTTCATATTTGATATTGCTTAGTAAATCATAATATGTACTGCTAGTGAAAATTTATCTATTTTGTCTTAGTTATAGACAAAGTATCGCAAGCATAATTCTCAAGATAGATGCAGCCGCAAAAAGAAGGCCTCCAGATAGTGAACAGATATAGAAAACTGAGTTGTCATATCCGCGAGAAACTCTGACTCACTTTTCCTTGTATAATTTTAAATAACTAAATAATCTCAAACTCTTCTTAGTATAAACCACCTTACAATATCCATGCCCTAATTTATGTTACAGTCATTTATATTTGCTTAAAATTTTCTGGGACAACAAATGTACCTATCCTGTGTTCAGAATTAAGCATTAAAATCCCGATTAAATATAATGTTATTATTGGGTGTAAGTTATTATTATTAATTAATCAGCCATGAGTTGTTTTGTATTAGGCTATTGAATTAAGGGTTTACATTTATAAGGTAGTAATTAAGGGACATATTACGTTACTTAATAGATTTTGAAGTTGCACTTTGCTCACTTGCTTATATCTTTTTGATATATTTGTAATATTAATAAATTTTCCAAACACTACGTTCTATGTAATTGACACTGACATATCACATTTTCTCCACACACCACATTCACCATCTGTAGAAATACATAATCTAGAACAGTAAAATTTTATTGTTTGACATAAAAGCATTGAATATTATATACCAGCATTCCACTCAGTGCAGTGGTGGGCATTTAAGTTCATTATCAAACTACTACTGCAATATTTAACATTTTATGATATATTTTTTAATAAATACAGGCACAAAAAATTGCAATCCTTCGATTTTGCTACAGTACGTTTTTAGGGATTGTGAAGTTTCGAGCATCCTGTAACTATGCAAATAGTAAATACATCTTGAATGCAGAAAGAGTAAAATTTAGGCAATCCCCACCCTTTAATCGTTTTTTGAATGACAATAATAATAACAAGTTACCATAGTGCTACGCTCTTAGTTATCTTCTATTTCTTTATTAATCTTCACACGAGATTAGAAGAAACTGGGAGTGAATCAAGGAAGCTAAGTTAAGAAAGTTTTAAGTACCAGATGTCTAGGCCTAAACGAGCTGCTTTCGAATCGTGTAAATTAGGCCTTAGCTCCAATGCCCGGGAGTAGGAATGGCAAAATTTATTTTAAAACGTAACTAGCTTGCAAACGGCATAAGCTAGAAAATTTCCAAGTTGTAATTTGGAATTCATGTTGGTTTAGGTTTCGTAACAAAATAAAATATGAATAATAAAACCGGCATTGGTCGCCACAAAATGTACCTATAAAAATACAAACAATAAAAGCAGACGTTAAATCAATTCAAAAATAAATCAAAACGAATCAATTATTGAGTTCAACGAATTTGAATCAATTATACTCCCTAAACTTCCGATTTGGATTTGCTACACTAATATTAAAATATAACAAATAAAATAGATAGGTGATTAGAAAGTATCGTTTATTCCCAAAAAAATAATTTTATTGACAATCGCCAACTTGGATAGTTTCATACATGATGCTATTTAAAACTATCCTTAGATTCCATTACCAAAATTAGAGGCATGAAACTTAAGGAAGGTCAAATTTTAATCTTATTTCATATTAGCTCAGAGTTTCATAGTGTAGGGTAAGGTAAAAAGCTTAAGCTTAAGGTAAAAAAATCTAAAACTACATAATTTTAAAGTTATCAAAAGTATAATAGAATCATAGAACATTTAGCTGATTTTTAATGAACTAATCATAAACGAAAAACAAAGCATGAAGAAAAAAATGGAAAATAAAAACTTGCAATTTTGTCATCTTGCCCCAACATTGGGGTAAGATGACGAACATATTGGCAGGCAGGAACGTCAAACTGGTGAGAGCAGTTTGTTTACGGGGAGAGACGCCCCCACCGTTCCGAATTGCCACGGGATGTGGCCCATTAAATCTCATTGTCCTCCCCCAGGCTGTAGAACACCGAAGTACAAAGTCTGGAGCTGATCAATGACAGTTTGTGACAAGAGGGGCTGCATTGTATTAACAGGCAGAAACGTCAAACTGATGAGAGCAGTTCGGTTACGGGAAATGACGCCCCCGCCATTCCTAGTTGTCACGGGATGTGGCCCATCAAATCGCATCGTTCTCCCCCAGGCTGGAGAGCACCGAAGTACAATGTCTGGAGCTGATCAATGACAGTCTGTGATAAGAGGGGTGCATTGTATTAGCAGGCAGGAACGTCAAACTGGTGAGAGCAGTTTGACTACGGGCAGTGACGCTCCCGCCATTCCGAGTTGCCACGGGATAGATTTTTATCCAGTATTTTTGAAAACGTTTCTTTTCGCTTTTTCTTCACATGTTCTTTTCTTAACCTCACTTTTATATTTTTTTTCTCATTTTTTCTCTTCAAGATCTTGTTTATTGGGAGTTGAAGTCAATATCGACGCCTTTTGCTACTTTCTGTTCGTTTTCAGGATCGGTCGATTTTTTTAGGTAAAGGTCAAATCTCAAAAAATTTAATTTACTTATTGAGTTTTAAGTTTTGAAGGCCCGATGGACCTGCAACAGCGAAATCTTCCTGTACCACGTGCTTTCTTTTATTCTCTTGATCATCATCATTTTGAAGTCCAAAAACGCTATGAGATTTCTGCAAACCGGATGAACTAGCTGAATCTAAGGACATTTTAGCTTTATTCTTTACTTTGTTTTTTATGTTGACGAGAGGTTCATCATCACTAGATACTTCTCCTGCAGTGACATGTCTGCGCTCACCAACTGAAGCTGGTGCAAAGTCTGTTTCGCTAAAAACGTCCGGATCAAAGGGTTCGATTCCACATTTAGCGAAGCTTTTATCTGCAGTTTCTATAGTTGCTGCTTTCAAAGTACGCTTAAATCTGTCGCCGCTTTCCGGTAAACTTTTGTTTTCCCTATTCTCTTTAATATATCGCCGCAGTGTTTGTTAAGGCACTTCGTAAACTACGCTGGCTCTATTAACTGCCATATTTAAATTTTCGACAGCAAACATGACAGCAATCTTCTGACCACGACCAGCGTTCACTTTTTCTCTTATAGTTACCACCATCCGTAAAAAAAAATATCTTAGGGAAAAGTCCTTGGGGCAAGATGACGCATTCGCCAACTTGCCCCCAGAAAAATTTATAATAAAATCGTTATAAATATAGCAAACAATAAATAAAATTAGTTCGTCCTACTTACATTGCTAATCTATTGGGTCCTAACAACAAAATAAACATCAATTAGGAAAAGTCTTAACCTCACTTTTTGCACACAAACTTACTTTACTGCACAGCAATATTATAACGACAAACCAGTAAACACAATTTCAGGCATAAATGCGAACGTAATGAAGAAAGTGCCACTTATCTTTTTATGCTATAACTAGGTCCCGATCAGACATCACGGGTGCACATTTCTGCTTTTGGTTATCATCAAAATCAAATTCGTCATCTTGCCCCGTTCGTCAACTTGCCCCACCTTACCCTACCTATCTCACATCTTGCAATAACTTGGTGAATTACTTGAGATGAATTGTTTGACAACAAAATTTCACAAGGATATTTAACTTTAACTTCAATAATTATTTTCTATATGAAAATAACTATTACCAACAACTTGCAGGCATGGAAATGGACAACTGTTTATCGCCGTTCTTAGATAATATTTTTATGAGTAAATTTGAAAATGAAATCAGTCAGGAGTTTGACTATTTGCCATAAGTATAGTAAAGGTATGTGGATGACTTTTTCGCGATTTTCGCCACAAAAACTGCTAATATCGCACAATTTGCAACGAAACTAAACAGCCGATTCCCCGCCATTAAATGTACTAATGAAATCGAGAACAATTGCCAGCTACCACTTTTGAGTACTTTAGTAATTAGGAATAAGAACGATAATAAAACTCTAGAATTTGATATTTAAAGAAAAATATGACCACTAACCGATATATTCCTAATGATTTCTTCCTTTGCGGCCAAAACAAAATAACCAGCTTTCATTTCTTAGTACAACGTCTGGTTAATTTTTCTCTTAAAGAAAGATTTAACAATGAAAAGCAGCATCAGGATAGAAAATAGACTGCTATTGGACTTCTGCAACATAAGAGGCACCAATACAAATATTAATTCGGTCCATTAGCACTTAACATCAAATAAGCCTCATATTTTAGCTCTATCAGTATATAGAAATTGTCATAGTAGGAGATTTCAACGTACATAACATCGACTGGTTGAGACACTCTAACAAAAACTACGATGAAGGACGAGAAGCAGAGTGTTTTGCTATAAGCTGGTTGACGAACCTACCAGGATCCCTGAGCCCCAAAAAGACTTTGCTAGCCTCCTGGATCTATTCTTAACAACTGATCCTGACCTCTACACCGTAACTGTCCAACCTTCGTTAGGTTCATCAGACCAAAATCTTATCTCCGGAACCTGTGAACTTGCTATCAAATTACAAGAGGCACAGGTACCCCGAAAGATTTGGCACTACAAATCTGCAAAGAGGCGTTATCTTCGCGAGTTTTATCTTTCTTTTCCTTGGAAATATGTCTGTTTTAGGAATCAGAACAACTCTGAATCTGCTGATGAAATATTTCAAGTTATCCTAGCTGGTATGGAGGCTTTTATCCTTTCTTCTATGAAACGAATCTCAAACAGTAAACCATGGTTTGAAAAAAACCTCTCAAGCACAGTTAATGCTAAAAATGCCGCCTACCGCAAGTGGCACCGTGACCAACAGCCGAAAATCGAAACAAATTCATCAAGACCGTAAGCGAACTATTGACGAGAGCAAGGAGGGATATAACGAGCGGATCAAGAACAAGCTTCTCAACTGTCCTAACGGATCAAGATCATGTTGGTCAGTTGCCAAAGCTGTCAATCAGGGTTTCTCAAAGACGTCAATCCCACCACTGACCAAAGATGATGGCTCATTAGCGAAAACGGCTAAAGAAAAAGCGAATATTCTTGCCAAAATATTTGCATCAAATTCTACCTTAAATCATCAAGGAAAGACTAACCCGTGAGCGAATTCCTCAGTGCCAGGTCTGGTATTTCGCCAACGCGAAGTGAATCGAATACTCAAAAACCTAGAACCTAACAAGGCCACAGGACTGGATGACGGTTGAGCAATAGTGCTTAAGAAATGTGCTGCTGAATTAACAGTTCATACAGAACTGCATGCTTTCCTTCTAGCTGGAAATGCGCTCAAGTGCAACCAATCCTGAAGAAGGGTATAAAACGATTCCATATAAACACCGTCCAATTGCCTTAGTTCCCAGCATGTCCAAAGTCATGGAGAAACTGATCAACGACCAGCTCTTAAAATATCTCGAATCGGCAGGCATCATAAGAGATCGCCAGTATGGCTTCCGCAAGCACAGATCAACGGGAGATCTCCTAACTTACGTGACCTACCTGTGGACCAATGCCATCGAGAGCTACGGCGAATATCGTGCAGTCTCTCGACATATCCAAAGCATTTAATAGAGTGTGGCATGACGGATTGTTAATACAAATTGACTGCATACGGACTACCACCAGCACTGCTTCTATGGCGCTCCAATTTCTTAAGGCTCGAAGCATCCGAGTTGGTATTGATGGACATCTCTCGGAGGAATTTGAAATCAATTCCGGAGTTCCTCAAGGGTGTATATTATCTCCCACACTATTCTTGATCTATATCAACGATCTCTTAGACATGACAAACAATTCTATTTACAGCTTTGCAGAAGGCAGCACTCTTATATCCTCATTCATGTCGCGGACTCCAATGACCACTGCTCATTCCCAACGCGAGCGAGAAAATCAGATTGTTGCCATCAATAAGGAGATGAACGACATCGTGGAATGTGTGGTGAGGAAAATAATGTCCAGTTTAACGCAGGAAAGACTCAAGCAGCTGTATTCGAAAAAAAGCAAACACCGCAGGACCTGACTTATCAACAACAGGACCAACACTGACTCTGGCCTCATCCATAATCTTGCTGGGCATCAACGTAAAATACAATATGTCTTGGCGTAATCACGTTACCAAATCGCCAAGGCAGCAGCATAAAAGCTAGGAGCACTATATATAGCAAAAAAGTTGTATACACCTCATCAGCCCTTACTGCTCTATAAAGCCCAGATAAGACCATCTCTGAAATACTGTTCCCATGTGTGGAGCTCGACACCGAACCACTAGGGCATGATATTGAACTTCATACAGAGGAGAGCAGTCCGTCTTGTGGATGACCCAGAGTTGACTAAAGACCTTGATAGCCTCGAACTTGGAAGAAAACTGGCGGATATATCTCTTTACTATCGATACTACTTCGAAATTGTGCCAAACACAAACAGCCGTAAAACACAAACTGCTAATCAACATACGAATCAGTTGCGAACACCTAGGACGTCCCTGTTGCAGGACTCCTTTTTCTGGAGGACTGCCTCGCTCTGGAATGGACTTCCGAGTAACGTCTTTCCCGAAAACTACAACCATACCCAGTGGCGTAGCTAGAAATGTCGGCGCCGGGGGGGCAAACCTATCCGCTGGCGCCTAAAACAAACCTATATTTTGTGTAATACGCAATTTAGTCAAAAAATAATACATCATAATATTAAACGTATATTTTTGAAGTGAAAACTTCTTTAGGCGCGTTTTGCGTTTTTTCCTGGGTATTGAATTCAGTAAAACCGTCACGCGTCACGCTCGTATATGTATGGCATGTTCCCGTATAGGTAGAGGGCTGAAATTTTCAGGGGATGTAGCCGGGGTAAACAGAAGATCCTGGACGAAAACGGCAACCAACCAGCAGGTACATACATATTTAAATTTAAACGTAAACTAAAAATCTGCAAACTTATTTAAACATTACAGAGTCTTTCTTCGGTTTTTAATCGACGAAAATTGATCGATTATTTGATCAAAATTAATTTTTTTGGGCAAATTCATTTTCTATGCTTATAATTGCTAGGCTATTTACCCTTGTCTTGCTAATGGTACTTCTTAAGTAAGAAACTCCAAAAA